>JAJJMC010025361.1:47156-127770 GCA_023531435.1 Papaver californicum | reverse complement strand
TCCTAAAATCTTCTCCAAATTTACGTCAATTCTTTCCCGATAAGACAGATTTTTTCTTCCTGTTTCTTTCGATTCTTTCTTTGTTTTTGGGTTCCATTCTCTTTTTAATTCTTTCCCAAACTCGTTTAGTTCCCTAATTTAGGAGATTTCCAAAGAAATCGAAAGTTTCCAAATTTCATATGCGGTTTCCTGATTTGCTGTTACGTGAAGAAAAGAAATTTTTCTTCCCGCCCAAAACGTGCATTCAAAATGTTGGGTGTCTTTAACTTGGATGCCTTTATAAATTGATGGGTGCCTTAATCCAAAGAGTGGGTGCCTTAATCATTTCTCCAAAAGCACCTACAAAGAAATAAAAAAAACATAATAAATACAAAATCGAGTACGAACAAAATATATAATTGAGGTTAAATCAGACACAAAAATGTATCTATCAGTAAACTTGTTTTGTTTTCTTGTCGAGAGAACTTTTTGATGCAAATACCTGAAAATCGAGTCATATGAAGTTATAAGACTTTATGATAGATACATTTTTGATTATACTACTACATATGAGGATAACGTCTACCATTACCTGATGTAAATAACAACATCAATAATAGATGCCCGCAGTTCTCGTTTACAGATACTCTCGATATCGCCCTCTGTAATACATACAGAGTCATTGGTTGCCGTCTTGAAAACATTGGCCTCTATTGTAGCAAAAACTTCCCCCCCTAATTTTTTTAAATGGCAAGTTGTATCATGCAAAAATTTCTCAAGGAAATCCAAAGGAGATGCTGTATCTTCACCCTACAGAATAAAATTCATGACCAGAAATACAAAAGTGATAATAATAAAACAGGTCAAAGAATACAAACCACCTTCAAGCACCACTGGAAAAGGGAAGGAAGGGCTACACCTGCAACCACCAAAGTCATACCTATATAACAACAACATTACAACAATAGTGTTTGCCAACTTACAATTTCAGAAATTAAGCTTCAGAAGAGATACGGAAGGTCTGAACACCTTCTTTTATAGTAGTGATGGATATAGGTTGATGTATTAGTAGCACTGCCATCATTACAGAGTGATTGATGAGGTAAGATGCACATACTTTCTTCTTTTGTTCCCCATATCATTAAAGTTTCTAAGGCTATAATTGAGTAAACACAAGTGGTGGAACCCAAATACTTTATAGTGCCAACAAATGGAATAATACCCTGTCTCACATTCTAACTCCTCCTGAAAATTCATGTGCTACAAAGAAAAGTGTTTTTTTGAAGTGAAAACACCACAACCATAGAAACTTAAAGGTTGTAACTGAGACTTACATAACCCACACAAAAATTTAAATAAACTTGTGGTATTCTCAGTGAACCACGAAAAAAGTATGGCAACATGATTGAAAATAGACGACTATAACGGTAATCTGACTTTTCTATTTACTCTGGACGACTTCGGTTAGTAGAAAACTTCTATAACTGATTTTCATAATATGACACAATCAAAACATTCACGTATTAGACCGGCTTTGATAACTTGATATCAAAACTTTATGATGCGAAGTTATGAAACAATGAAATAAATCCTAAACAATTTCTTCTATGACGAAAGGATATAACAAAAACTTCTCGTCAACATCATGATACTTTAATTTTACACTTGTTCATCTCGCGCCTTCAGCAGTTCTGTGGCTTCTCACCACTTCTTTGTAAAACAAAGATGCTCCCGGAAATGTATATCTGTTCAAGAAAAAATCAGATCAGACAAATAATCTTAGCAGCAATCTTATTAACATTGGCGCCTATGATAATTACAAGTCAATTATTTCAAATCCAAAAAGTCAAAAGGTGTATGTATATACCTTCTCATCTATGCTAGGTTTGCATAAATATTATGTACAGCGTAAAGCATCCTGCAATATTCACCAATGTTTAGTATTGAAACAAAATCCCAATCATAGGAATAAAATAAATGAAAAATGCATCGGAAGTATCATTTTCATATCTTACCCATCTCTTAAAGTGAAATGGAGGGCCATCATGAAGAATTCCAGGGAAGTTAACTTTGAAATATAATCTCATATGGTCATAAGGCACTGCTATCTGAAGACAAATGTTCCATTTTGTTGACGTATCAAATCCTCAATGAGAGACCGGTAAAATAATTTAAGGGCTTTGATATCACTTCCCTGCTAAGCAAATAAAGCGAAGTTAGAGATACTAGATAGGAACGAAAATCAAACCTCGACATGCTTACTAAGACAACATGCTAGATCTTTAGCAGTTCATATTTAGAAAAGAACAATTAGCTGGTGGTTGAAATCAATGAAATGTGAGGCATGTAATCTAGCAGGAAAGATGTAAAACCATGACCAATACATGTCAACATACACAATGCTTCCTTGAACATGTCTTTACTACCTGCATCTTTTGTGGGCAGTGTACGGTTTGAAACCCTTTCATCACAAAATGAACGAGAAACTCGTCACCAAGCTTCTCATACATGATTTTCTGAGCTACGGCAATTTCCCCGAAAAGAACAAGCTGCCACAAAACATGCAAATGATCTTTAGGATATTAATTCATGCAGCATTAAATCAGCATACCACAAGCATCGATTAGTACATAGTAGTCAAGTGATAAGAAGGTCTTACAGTATTGGCATCACGGAACTCAAAAGACTTGTCAAGAACACTGTACAAGCAACAACTTGGAGCAAATGTCTCAATTATGAAGTTACAGAAACCAGGTACCTGAAATTTTTTATTAGGTTAGTATAAGGAATGTACTTTTCCCAAACTAACAAAAAGAGTTATCTGGAATTGATCATGACGCAGATTACCCTTTCCTCGTCTTTCGATATGATGCACCAGTCTTTAATTAGTCTAATAAATATCTGCACACATGACTGGAAAAAAAAACAAGTTGAAGATAATAGGTATCAGTATACTGTTGTTATTCTGTTACGATACTAGAGGAAATAACAATTTTCCAGCATTCGCAAAAAGATAATAACTAAATACCTAATACCCACCTTTCTTACAGTAGTATCCTTGTGATAGCAGGAATTATGCAAGAGAAAAGGTATAAATGATTTTAAGTAGTTCTTGCCTTCGGAGGTAAGGAACACTGAAGATAGATCATGAGTAGTAATTACATGAAGAAATGTGTACAATGTTTTCTGAAGCTCTTGAAGTTCACGGTTTTCCTGCCCAAACAAAAGAAATGATAGAATAAGCATGTGCCATTCAGTACACATTGATGTATGGCTTGCACACCTGGTCAATTTGAATAAGCATGTGCCATTCAGTATTTTGATGTATGGCTTCCTATAAGCATATACATATCCTACTGGATGAAGCTCTTGAGATACCGAAACTTACAGTACAATGAATCTTAAAGAAACATGTAAGAGTAACGCAAGGTTCACCACTACAATGTTGCTTTTTTATAAAATAATGTAAAGGATTCCATAATATAAACATTTTGGTGAGATAAGCTAGTAAAACATGATGACACCTTACTAGCAAAAAAAAGCTCGGGTTGACCAAAAAAAAAAAAAAAGTTCGTACCTCGGTATTACTTCCAAGCCCTGAAGGAATTTCACGCGTGAGGAGAACATCAAACACTCTACTTGCAATAACAGGAAATATTTTTTCCAAAATATCGCGCATTAAAACATCGAATTTGCAGATAAGCTGATTCAGAAGCACGAGTAGACCACCAATTTCTTTGGGCTGCAATTTCATAACTTCGAAGAGTCAATAACCAATTTGACATTTTATACTACAACAAAATGACAATGTGATGTAGGGCATACAATACAACCAGCCAATATATAGCTTATTACTGAAGGTTTGATACTCACAGCACATCCAGTCTAATTTTCATCAGAAACAATATATCGTACACATATAAATACGACAAGTACTTTACCTCACAGTTTGCAAGTAATTGCTCAAGTGCCCTGGCGATGTAAGGAAAGAAATCTGCTCCTAAAACCTCTACCATACGATGAATAAATGACGTGACCTGCATATTGCCGAAATTAGTACCATGTAAAAGCTTCCTAAACAGGAAGTCTAGCTCAAACTCCGGGTTACAATTCGAACTACAGGAGATCTTTTTACTTGCTCCAAAAAACATGCTACTAAAGGCACACACATATAACTCTTTCCCTTCAGTTTTCTATTTTTGAGTTTGAATCTAATTTTTAAGCTAAGCTAAAATAAATGTATTACCTTAATCAGTAGAGGATCAACCTTAGGAAACACCACAAGAATTTGAAGGAGATCATCCAATGTCTGTCAAAAAAGAACCATAATAAGAATTCAGGCATTTCATTAAACTAACGTAACATCGACATGTTTGATATAAAAAGATATCAAAAATAAGAAATCACGGAACAGTAGTTTGAAAATGCAAGTCTACATTAACTCATTTGGTGCACCATGCACAGAACAACTATACTTTGGGATCAACTTATCCTATTGGGAGTAATTCATCAGAGTGATGGACTGTTAAGTTCCTAATAGAGTAAATACTGTTGATTAGAAGAGGAGAATCACAGTATCTAACGGTAGTGAGTTGACACTAAAAAAGAGCCATCAATATCTATAATACCCACACAAGAAGATTAAGATAATAACATGAAAAGAAAACAAAAAAAAATAAACAAGAAAAGAAAACGTTCTCTTCATCTTAATATATTTTTCTTGAAAAATTTCATCACCTCAACAAATTTATTCATGAGTTTCAATGGAAAGCAGTGATGAGTTTAGGTTAGTATCATCAGCAATAAGTCATGAAGGCAAATTACCAAGGAAGTATGGAGCAGAAAGACAAAGTAAAATAACCTACCATATTTTGGATACTAAAAGACATCAGATAGTTTGTACTTATGGAAAAAATCGTCAGTTAAGGAAGGATACCCTGGTTCAAAAGAATTTACCTTCTCAAACGGTGTCTTTGACTGCTTCTACTAAAAAATCTTTGCGCAAGAGAACCATCAATTGTGCGGAACAATTGTTGTACAATCTCAAACAATTAGTATTTCTAATAAAATTTAAAATCATGAAAAATCGAATAAGCAATAAACAAAAAGTAGCAAAACCTGTTATTCGCAACATCAACTCCTTGAATATAAGCAGTGAGAAGTAAGAACCAGGAGCTTCAGAAATTGCTGCTTGTATCTTTCCTATTGATTCATCAACAGAATGAAACTTAAGAATACTAGCACAAGTAGAAGCTAAAACTTATAACAAACCTAAAGCTTCTGGTACTCACCCCTGAACCAGTTACTTTCACAACAACCTTATAAGTTCTTCTTTCAAAAAGGTAGAAATCCAATTCAACATTTGAATCTGATTTCAACCCAACATTTCCAATCATATCAGAACTCTAATTCTTACATTTCTCTCTCTTACTGACGCCATTACAAAAATCAGAAAGAATATATTAGGTTAACATTGAAGAAGAAAAACAACAAAATTAAGGGTTTTAATACGAACGAAAAAAAGGGATGATAACCTTAGTATAACCCATGTTGATTAGTTCATCTAATTTGGTGAGAAGTTTGATAATCTTATCATCCCCTTTTTAGGTTCTAAATTAACCCTGAATCTTATTTCCAGAACATTAGAGCTGGTGATGTAGATGAATAAGAAAAAATTGGGGAAATATAAAGTTTGAGATTCAGAAGGTAACTACAATTATATAAGGATTGAAGCAAACCCAGATTTTGGTAAGAGAAAAAACCAAGAAAAGAGAGAGACGGGATTTGCCTGATTTTTTTGAGTGAGGAATCTTGAGATGGGATTTGCCTGATTTTTTTGGGTGAGAAATCTTCTTTTAAGTTAAATGAGATGAGAGGCGAGAAGACCCACTAACAGACCTCCCATAGTACAGCTAGCCCACTCTTCGAAAAAAATAACTAAAAACTAAAACTAACAAAATCGTATGTTTGAGAATGTTTTATGATGAATAACAACTGTTTTGGATCAGAACTGTCAGTATAAATGAAAGTGACGGTAATTAAAAGAAACAATCATCTATAGCTATACACTTCTATAACAGTTCTTATATAAAACAGCTGGAATAGCTTAAGAATAGTAACAGTTTATAACTGTTATTATACAACAATGTACACTAACTATTTCTATAAAAATTGTCATCGTATAATTATTAAGTAACAGTTAATAAACTGTCACGATTTATTACCATTATTAGTGTGAGTTTTGATAAGAAACTGTCGCTTATATCTCATAGCTTATTCTTTTGTGACAGTTAATTCGTGAACTGTCATGATTAAGGATTTTGAACTGTCACGTAAGCCCAAATTTGTACTAGTGAGAAGAATTCCTTGAAACCTTGTTTTAAATCGATTTATGAATATTCTTTGACTATTTATGCCACGTATACTTAGTACTTCGAAATTCTACCTTAGGTTGATAACAAACAATTGTTTTTGAAAAAAAAATTCTTCGATTTTTAAACGAAATATCTTCCATATATTAGTAGCTAGATTTGTTATATTGCACAAGTAAAATCGATTCCCTTTGTGATGAACGCAAGAAAACTCTAATCTACAACGGATTCCAGAAACCTTAACACTTTTCTATTATTGATTTCAATCTTCGTTATAGTTTTAATTCATCCATTAGTTGAATTCTTTACAAAAATCGGAAAAACATCTTTTGACCTGAAAGTTACTTGAATTAATTAGTATAAGTAATACACACTCATCGTGGGAACGAATCGTATTTGCTCTTGTCTACATCTTTCGACACTTCGCTTGCGATAAAACAAAGTCGGCTTTCCGATGCATCAAGTTTTTTGTAGCAAAAGAGAAATACCCAAAAAAACGTAAAATAGAAGAAAATAATAAAAATATAAAAATAAAACTAATACTAAAAACAAAAATAAAAATAAAAATAAAAATCTAACCTAGAAAAAACTCCCCGGCATAGAACAGAATACTGCAAGGTCCATAGCAAACTTAGAAGGACAAATAGGTCAGCTCGCTAGCAAAATAAGTGAGAGAGACAAGGGACAGTTCCCAAGCCAAACACACAGCCTAACCCAAAGGGATCTTTTGAGGTAAGCACATCCGGGGCTAATCCATCTGATCATGTCCAGGTCGTCACTACCTTGAGAAACGACCGGGTCATCGATAACCATGTTAGTGATCCTAAGGAGAAAGAGCAAGATAGGAACCCACCCACTATTACGCAGGTTATACCTTTAACACAAAAAGAATCCAATGGAATTGAAAGAGGTGAATCTGAAAACACTTATGTTCCTCGTGCTTTATTCCCCCAAAGGTTATTATCCCGTAAGAAAGGAACCAGTCCTAATGATATCTTAGAAGTGTTCAAACAAGTTAAAATCAAAATTCCCCTCTTATATGCCATTAAGCAGATTCCTATGTATGTTAAGTTCTTAAAAGATATGCGTACTGTGAAACGAAAATTGAATGTTCATAAGAGAGCTTTTCTTGCTGAACAAGTGAGCTCTATCATTACTCAGAAAACATCACCAAAATACAAAGACCCTGGTTGTCCTACTATTGCTTGCACTATAGGAGAACACAAGATTGAACATACTTTATTAGATTTAGGGGCCAGTGTGAATCTTTTGCCATATTCTTTGTATGAGAAATTAGGACTTGCTGACTTGAAACCCACTAGTGTTACTCTCCAATTGGATGATTAGTCCCTTAAAATTCCTAGAGGAGTGGTAGAATATGTTCTTGTACAGGTTGATAGTTTTGTTTATCCCGTGGATTTCGTAATTCTTGATACCTAACCTGTGACAGACCCTAGAGGTCATATTCCTATTATTTTAGGAAGATCGTTCATAGCGACTTCTAACGCAATCATAAATTGTAGGAATGGTATTATGGAACTTACTTTTGGTAGTTGGAAAATGGAAGTGAATGTTTTTTTTTGTTGCGCGTTCTCCTCCTGATCTTGATAACCATGAAACTGTTTGCATAATTGATGAAATAGTCCATGATACTTACTTGCAGAACCATATAGATGATCCATTAGAGGCTTGTTTAGCTCACTCTGGGCATGATTTTGACGATGAAAGTGCTATTTGTGAATTCAACATCTTGTTAGACTCCCCAAAGTTGTTAGACATTAATAAATGAAAGCCTAAAATTGAACCTCTAGTTTTTCCCGAATCTCGACTTGTTCCATCTGTCGAGAAAGCTCCGACCTTGACCCTTAAACCTAGCATAAAATAGAATATGAAAGTAATGAATTGGTCCCCACCCGATAGACCACCGAGTGGCGAGTATATATTGACTATAGAAAACTGAACAAGGTCACGAGGAAAGATCATTTTCCTCTTCTATTCATTGACCAGATGCTTGAGAGGCTAGCCGGACATAGGTATTATTGTTTCTTAGGTGATTATTCCGGTTATAACCAAATCTTTATTGCCCCTGAAGACCAAGAGAAAACCACTTTTACTTGTCCCTTTGGTACATTTGCATATAGACGCATGCCTTTCGGGTTGTGTAATGCACTCGCTACTTTTCAGCGTTGTATGTTGAGCATATTGAGATCAAGCTTATGCGTTTGATGCTAGGATCAACCTAAATTCACAAACCATAATGTATTTGATTGGGTTACACCTTGAAAGCTTATTCATGGTGGCTCAAATGGATATAATCTGGTAGTCGAGCGTCGCTTCTGTATCCAGTGATAAAAGGAGTTTTGGGGATAGCAGAGCTTATTGCTATTATATGGTTGGTGATGAATAGTTCTAACGAAATATAGATAAGTATACTAATCCAATCAACATTTGGTAACGACCAATGACTCCTTAATCATCTTTCTTTTATTCTTATTATTATTCATTTTAGTTAATTAATCAAACCAGTCCCCCTTAGTATTTCTTTTATTTTAGTTTGCTAATCTAAATAACCTATCAATCACACGGCTCTCTGTGGGAGCAATTTTTACTACTGTTATATTATTATTTAATTAGTGGGAAATATCTTGAGTAATTTATTGCACTTACGACACGCATCAAATTTTGGTGTCATGTTTCCATTCGGAAATTACATGTACGGTGCACAAGATCAATCATATAATAGTGGTAATCAATATGGTTTTCAATCTCAGTCTTATGACAACTACCAACGGTATAATCAAAACAAATCTTTTGGCTATGACCAATACCCTATAGAACCTTATGGATATTCTCATACATATCAACTATGTAAGTGAGCAACCACAAGGATGGGGGGTGGGGGTGGTGTGGGGGGGGTGGGGGGTGGGGGGTGGGAGGGATAGTTATACTTCTAATAATTCTTCTAGTCTTCCAGATCTAATGCAACAATTTATGGATAATTTGGATCGAGAAAGTCAATTGATGAAAGAGTCCCATCAAAAGATGGACGAACACAACAAAAAGACTGAAGATACACTCCAAGAACTTCAAAGAACTATGGATATCTTGAAGAATCGCATTGGTCAACTAAAAGAGGAAATGACGAAGGAAGAAGTTTGGTCTCAAAGCCAAAATAATTCCGACATTCCCATAGTTAGTAATGAATATATGATCGATGATAATTATGAAGATGATCAACCTTCTGAAAGTCCATGTAACAATGATAAAATTATTCCAAATATGGATCATTATAATGATCATTATCCTATTCAAAAGGAGGAGATTGGGTATGACATATCTATTGTTATCAATGGTGTAACATACTCAAATGGAGATATTAGGATGTGCACCAATGAACTAGACTTCCTAGGAGAGAACTCTGATTATGATGGTGAGATTGTTGAAGAGACGGTGATGAAACCAAATTGATTGATTTTGTGGAAGACCCAATTGAGCTTATCAAGGATTATAATGATGATGAGATTTTAGTTGAAGCAAAATCTGATGAACAATGGTTTTTAAAGAATTTGATAGAGGACCATGACACACAAGAGGTAAATAATTCATTGGATTTATTTAAGAATGATGAGGATCCTGTAGAGGTCGTCAAAGGTTTGTCTAATCCGTTGCATACTTTTATATCTTTTGATCCTCCCTCGATCGAAATATTTCCCCAAAAGATTGTTCCGATTTTTAAGGATCTAGATCACTTAGGATTGAGTATATATTCTACAAAAATCCTTAAGAATTATTTTTCTTCTAACTATCTACCATTAGATGTGTTTGATTCTAACACTGTGCAGGTTCACCGAGAGGAACCCAAAGAAGTTCCCATATTCTGTGTTCTTTATACACTTCCAAGTGTAGAAAAGACTAAGTGTGGGAGTAAATTCCATAAAATAACTATTACGTTATTTATATCTTATGTTAATCATTGTGTGAAGTTGTTATTGGAACTTCTGATTGTTATTTGGGTGGATCCCCAAATTTTCAGATTATTGATTTATGGGCGCTAACCTAAAGGTCAGGCTGAGGATGTTAAACTAAACGCTGAATGGGAGGCGACCCATTGGTTTTGTATTTCTTTCCCTTTATTTTGAGTTTTTCTTAGTTTTTAATATCATGTTAAGATTTCCCATCTTGATTTTACATGAAGAGCCAATTTACATTGAGGACAATGTAAAGTTTAAGTATGGAGGAGTGGTTAAGCTTATAGATTTTTATTATTTACTCTTATATGCAGAATTTTTGAACTTTTTGTACATATTTTTGCATTAAAACCTCCAACTTTTAGAGATTTTAGAGTCACTTTGCATACTTCTAGCTAAGTTTACGTACAAAGTTCTTACCGAAATAAATGAACTTAGAAGTATTAGAGAACTATATTCGGGTTGCTTAGTTGTTGAGAGGCTAGAGCTGAAAAAAAGGGACTTAAACTGACGGTAGAGAGTACAGTATTAGATAAGTTGATCATTCAATACCCATGAGTGAGGTATCAAACCTTCAATTTTCGTTTAAAGTGTTTCATCTGCGTAAATTCCGGGTAGAATGATGAGCTTCCCAACCTCGCACCCCTTCAACATTACTTTTTGATCTCTTGAGTGCTAATTCTATCAATAATGAGGATGTCATCATAATTGTTAACTCTATCTTGTAGTCTTGTTTGCAGTTGGCACTATTCTTTCGACAAAGCGGCAATAAAAACACATCATCATCAACAAGCGGAAAATCGAAAATTTGAAGGAAAATTAAAGAATTCAAGGTTTATAAGCAACAATACAAGAAAAAACAAATTTCATATTCAAGTAAAGCAACAACACAATGAGAAAAATTATATATGCATGTTTAAGACTTATGTACAAGAGCAAAAAAAAAATTCAAAAGATGAGAATTAGTGAAGTTCATGATATCAAGACAATATAAGTTTTGAAGAATCAAGTGGTAGAGTCCTTATCTCATGGCCGAAGTAGTTTCATTGTCCATTTTATTTATTTTTCAGTTTGTATTTTGAGTTAAAAAAAAATCGAAAAAAAAAAGTTTTATATTGCTTTAGTGTATATTTGTTTTGGTATTCATTCAATAAGGTCGTGGGGAAGAAGAAATCTATAAAGAAGTTTCAACAATAAGGAATTGAGAAAAAAAAAAGAGTTACGATTGTCAAAGTTCTATGAAGTTCAAGAGTTCATCATCAACAGTTGAAGACCGACGACTGAAGACGTTTCTATTTGATGTTGTGAGATTGGTGTTGATTGTAGATTGGGTGAGAATGTAAGTAAGCGTTACCATCCTTACATAGTGGTTGTTTTCCCTTCCTAGAGATCGTCATTGAAACAAAAAGGTTCTTTTTCGTCCCATGTTTATATGGGATGACATCTTCATATAGTTTGGAAGGTTCCTTTTCCTTCCCACCATTCAACATGTGTAGGATTTCTATCTTCATTCCTTCCTGCGCACATGAGAACCATAAAGTGCGTCTTTTGAATGTCAATTTCATAAAATCCTATTGGCGAGGCAGAAGTCATTTGATCGCTCTTGAGGCTAGATTCTTTCATATGGTGGTTTCTCCTAACTCAAGAGCTAAGCATGAGAATAATATTCTTTGGCATTTCTAACTTCTTATTATTAGTGTCCAGAAACTTTATATCTTCATATCTCTTTGGATGCATGTGCTCTGGAATGTTTGAAAGTTGGAATTTAGGTTTTGTGGGTATACCTCTTGTAAACCCTCACGAGACTATAACCCGTACACTAGGGACACCTAGGGGTTTAAAGGCTTGTTATACATGCTAAGTGTAACCGTATCCTCAACGAAATGAAGTTATTGTATTTTAATTTAGTTTAGTTAAGGTTAATTTAGGTGGTGCTTTACTCGAGGACTAGCAAAAGCTAAGTGTTGGAAAATTTGATAAATGCATAATTCACATGTTTCTAGTGTTAAATCCATAGTTGGTTTAGTTACAATTCTTTCATATTACTTGTTATTACTCTTTTTTTCTATCTTATGTGTTATATTAGGTGAATCATCCAAAGGAGTTACAAAGTGCTAGAATGAATGAAGAAGTAAAATATTACAAATGAAGGAGGATCCAAGACCAAATTCTACTTACTCAAATTCAAGGTTTCTTAATATAATCTTGAAGATATTTAGAAGATGAAGCCAACGCAAAACGAATGAGGTCATTCCGACATCGGACGAAGAAGTTATGGGCAAAACAAGCTTAAAAGACTTTAGTCTATGAAGATAAGTTCGGCTAGTAATCCATCATACCATTAGTAGCCGAACCTGACATTGCCTGGAGAAAAAATAAGTTTTCAGGTTCGTCCAGAAAAGTCCATATCAAATAGTAGTTGAACCTGAGCATAAAAATCACTTTTTGAAGAGTCTACAGAGAACTGTTCGGCCACTAAGTCCATACTTAATAATAACGGAACTTGACACTGTTATGGGACATATATGGACGTGAAATTAACTTCTAACTCAAGAAAACACGGCCCCGGAAGGATTTTAAACCCTAAAAAAATGAGACTTGAAGGGAAACCGTTGAAGACTATAAAAGAGGACATCCAAGTCTCAAACAAGACATCTCTTATCTCTTAATATCTTTTTTACAATATCATATACTCTACCTCATATCACATCTTGTACATCTAAACCTAGGGTTTACCCCTTTAGAAGGGAACCATTATTCTTTGTAATATAAGTAGTTAAACCTTTATTGATTAATGATGAATTCAATGTTTTAATCATGAAGCTTTATTAGTTAATACAAGTTTGTTTGAAGTTATTATCATCATCATTTGTTTTCACTATATATAGGGTTTATGATTGATTTGTTATATTATTTGGAGTGCAGCTAGATTAATTTGTTGGTCATTTTAATGCTAGTAGAGAGTTGAGCGATCCGTAATTGTCGAGCATCTCCTACATAAGTAGAGAACGTGAGACCTTGAAGAGGGATTCTGTGGAGCATTGGTGTATGAAGACAACACTAGCAAGTGGACCGAGCTTACTGAGTCTAATTACTAGGATCAAACCTAAATTCACAAATATTAAAGCGTTCGATTCAGTTACACCTTGTAAGTGTACCTCAAGGCGGCTCAGTTGGATAGAATCCGGTGACTAAAGTACCTGTTATCCGGTGATATAAGGAGTTTTGGAAATAGCTAAGTGTACCTGCTATTCTACGGTTGATGATGAATGATTCTAACGAAAGATAGATAAGTATACTAATTCAGTCAACGTTTGGTAATAGCGAAGGACTCCCTAATCACCTCTTACTTATTATCTTTTATTGTTCTTTTTAGTTAATTAAAAATCTTAAAATCCCACTTGTCTTTTACTTTTTTTTAGTTTTTCTAATCCAACTAACATCTCAATTACACAGCTCTCTGTGGGAACGATCCTTACTATAAATATAATACTAGTTAATTAGTAAGAAATATATTGATTAATTTGTTGCAATTACGACACGCATCAACAAACCCAAAAGGAAAAGAAAAAAACAGCAGCCAAACCCCCTCACCCCTTAAATCCAAACATAAAAAAGGCAAACAAAGTTCATTGAAAGGGGGTAAATCTGGATCACTAACAGAGCCACAAATAATGTAATCTACGTGATTAAGAAAAACATCAACACCATTAGTCGACATTGAAGAGCCAACATGAGAAAGAACAAACGAAGAAGAGTCAATACGAGTATACGTCGTGTAACAAAAATTTATATAGGAACTGACTACAATGACAAAATAAGTCAAGTCGTTCGGACACCTAAAGGAATTGCAACGACTCCCGAGGATGAAGACCAACCGACTATAAATATCACTTCGATGTTGTTTTCCCTCCACTTCCTCGAACTAAAGCTTCGAAGCGTCAGAAGAAATAAAAGAATGACATAATGTGGATACCATTATGCACATAAGTACTTAGAGGCTCAAATACAAATGCAATGTGATGAACCCATGACCATTAGTAAGAAGACTCTAGAATATATATGTAATTTATATTGTATGTTCGTTGCATACTACTATATCATTAAGGGTTTATCTTTATGATCACTATAAATAAGACATGTTAACCTTCAAATTAAGATTCAAAAATCACTTGAAAAAAACTTTATACTTTGTTATGTTTGTATCCGTTGTCTAAGTTTTACAAATACATATGTAAAAAAACAAGCCGAAAGACAATAACAAGCAAACTTTGTATGCGTTGTCTAGGTTTTACAACTACATATGTAAAAAAACAAGCCGAAAAACAATAACAAGCAAAAAGACGATATTTTATATACATAATTTTCATAACAATTTAAAGAGTTGTGGTTGAAAGTTGAACAAATCTCGAATTCTAGAACTTCTGGTCCCACTTGAGAAAATATAGACCAGTAAAATTCGTGGTTTGGAAATCTTTTTGGTGTTTTATGTCGTGCATGAAATCGGGTGGATGAACAATACACAAACCTATATACCCTAAATTCATCGTCTCCACCGATACAAAATTTACCCTAAAGTTGTATCGCCACTTTCATCTCAACTAATATCTTCATCTCCACAATACTACCATCAACTAATATCTTCATCTCCATAAACTACCATCGCCACCTTTATCTGCACTAATATAATTTTATCATAAGTATACCATCAAACGATTCCCAGTGATGTTTAATCATTAATGCCCATGATTTGGAATATTATCATAAATATACCATTAAATAATTCCCAGTGATTTTTAATTATTAATGCCCATGATTTGGAATATGAGTGAGAGTGATATTTAATCATTAATGCCCCTGATTTGGAATATGAGTCGGATACTTCCAATTAGTTCGGAATAACTCTTTTACAGAGCCACGGAAAAAAAAAATTCTAACAAAAATTTTCTAACTTCTGGACGGGCCTGGACGATATTATCTATATGTGTTTGTAGTGGTCAAATCAAACGTTTTTACCTATATGAGTTATGACCTACTAAAAAGACTTCTTACTAACAACAAAAATAATGATATTACAAATAATAAAATTAGAAAAATATGAAAGTGCTAACAACAAAAATTAGATAAAGAAGTTAAATTATCCTATAAACGAATTAGTGATATGATTTTTCCCATAGTATGTTAAAAATAACTCAATTCCCCATTTCCCCCCCTAATTAGGTCGATCGAAGGGAGACCTTTATATAGAGAGTAGACTGTTTTCTGTCAGAAACATTTTAATGGTCACTTTTTTCAATTATTCAAAACAAAGAAAAAAAACTGATAATTTGATTGAATTCAAAAATGAAAGATGAATCATAATTTCAAAAAAGTAAGTTGAATTGATCAATTGTACCTGATTACAAGCAATTCATACCCAATTTCTATACAATAACGATTTAAATCATACCCAATTCACTAATTTTATTTATTACACAGACCAATTATATAAAAAATACTGATTGATTAATCTAATAAAAAATAAAAAATAAAACAGGGTTGTGCTTCATCTATTCAGATAGAGAAGATGGGTGTTGAACCGGGCAAAAAAAAAACTGACCCATAAACCATACTTGAGCCCAGATTCGCTTACCGTTTCAGATCAACGACTTGAGTCAACTTTTGGTACTGAGTCAACTCAGTCACCCCACCTTTCTTAAGTTTACTGAACACTCAAGTCATATATTGATTCACCTAATAGCCCGCGCGTTACAGCCCCAAAGATGTCAACATCCGTGTAAGAAAACTCCATCAAAACAAAAGATACAAAAAAAAAACCCAAATTCTTGAACTGTCTAAAATACCCTATAATTTAATTCAACAAAAACTAACTGAGCAAATCACCCCCACAGTATTTATTCGGTTCCAGCGTTCATCTTCATCTCTCACAGTATTCTCCATTAAATTTTATTTCCTAATCTCTCAAAAATAAAAAGAAATCAGATCTAAGAAATCATTTTCCCTTTCGATTCTCTCTTCTTCTCCTGAAGCCTCATATGTTTCAGATCTACATGGTTAGAAAGTAGAAATCATAAATTGAAACAAGTTGTGACCTAAAATCAAAAAAGTAGAAATGAAAATTACAAAATATGGTTAACATGGTGAAGAAAAATGCTTAACAAGAGAAAAAGAAAGATAAAAAACTTAAGAAAAAGGTTAAAAATCCTCCAAAAGGTAAATTGAATCTTTTCTTTCATGTTTTTCGTAAATTATTTAGTGTTTGAAAACATGCACCAGCGTTTTCCTTGATTGGATTGAAATGAATTTTTGGTTTCACCAGCTATTTTATTGATTATTATGGTTAGATAAAATTGTTGTCTTATTCAGATTGAAATAATTCTTTGTTTCGTCACTTTTCCTTTGTTAGATTTGTTTCCACCAGGACTGTTGGTGTTGTTAGCTTATTCTGGTTTTATTGATGAAACAATTTTTGGTTTCATCATTTTTCCTTATTAGATTTCGTTCCACCGGAACTGTTGGTGGTGTTAGTTTATTCTGGTCTTTTTGATGAAACCTTTTTTGGTTTCGCCATTTTCCCTTTGTTAGATTTGGTTCCACTAGAATTGTTGGTGGTGTTAGTTTATTTCGGACTTTTTTGATAAAATCACTTTTGGTTTCATCATTTTTCTTTTGATAGATTTGCTTCCACCAGATTTGTTGGTGGTGTTAGTTTATTCTGGTGTTTTTGATGAAACAATTTTTGGTTTCATCATTTTCCCTTTGTTAAATTTGGTTCCATCGAAACTGTGGGTGGTTTTAGTTTATTCTGATTTTTTTGATGAAACAATTTATTAAATTTAATACCAACAATTTTCTTTTGCGAGTCTAAACATTAAGACATTTGTTTTGTAATTTCAGGAAAGATTATGGACTTCATGTTTGTTGTTACATGAATAGCCTCTTGAAAGGAAAAATGAAGTCTCATGAATAGAATATATCAGAAAAGGTAGAAAACATGAAAGAAAAGCTGTCCTACAAGATACTGATGGACAAACCACCAAAGAATTAGAAAAGAAGACACTATTATCATTGCATACATAAAAAATGTAGTTTTAGTTTTAGTTAAAGTACTTTAATGATTTCAGTTCAGTTGGAATTCTTAGACATATTTGGTTTAAAATACTTGGAACTTTTATAAAAACATCTCAGTTGATGGAACAAAAAAGTTGAAACCAAAAAGTGTTTCAACATAATACATAAAAGCTAAAACCTTTAGGACTGAACACTTAGGCTTAAACCTTAGGCATTGAACAAACATATCACAGACGTAAACAAAAATAGTTCCATCATTGTTTTTGGTTTCATCTTATTCCAGATGAAAAAAAATGATGGAACCAAAAAAAGTTCCTTCATTTTTTTGGTTCCATCTTATTCCAGACGAAAAAAAATGATGGAACCAAATTTTTTTTAATCATATTAGAGATGAAAAAAATACTGAAGCATGTGACAAACTATGAAACCTATTTTGGTTCCAACAAATTATAAAAGCCTGCAACTCTGACAAACTTAATCTAAAATTAAAAAAACATGAAACACCTGCATCAAATTAACATGTTTAACTGTAAAAAATGTAGAAAAATAAATACATCAGAAAATGTAGATTAAAACATATAGTAGTCTAAACGAAAACAGAAACTGAAAGTCGATGAATTGTAGTCGAAATGACTTCAAATCTGATGGCAAGGCATGGCAGTCAAAACATGGCAGCCACCACAAGTTCTTATCTTCTTATTGAGAACTGAACCTGTATCAGGAATTCTCTTATTCTTCCTTGGACGACCTGACTGTGGTAGTGCATCAGGACCAAAAACAACAGATTTTGGAGACACAATCGCAGACTTTTAAACTGTGGGGATATGATTAATTTATCTTGCATAGGATTCCCGGTAGAACTTTACTATAAAGTAAAATTCGACATACTTATACAGATCTTCATCATTCAACGTGATACAACGGATATCATGGGTACAAAGGAAACCGTTGATGCGCCAGCAGTTGCAAGAACATGTTTTTCTTTGCAAATCGACAGTTTGTGTTAATGTCGAATGAACTTCAAACACATATTGCGACGACTTGGTGACACTGTATTCACGGCCATGATCTTGTTGTTGTACACTACAACCTTGTACATAACCCTATGAACATCAAATTACAGAGAAATCAAAATCAAAAACAGAACATGTAATATTAAAATCTTAGTCCACATAAATTCAAAGAATATGCATTACACAATCATTTGGTTTTGACGATTCCAGTACACAACTTAATTTGATTCCTCCTAATCCATTAGTTGATTCAATTATACTAACTAACCATTACAAGATATATGAGAGGAGTTTTTATGTGATGAGATGGTCACATTTATTGTTTTTTTTTAACTTTTTATGTTCACCTAATCCCTTAATTCCAAACAAAATTTCTCAAATCCAAAACAAACCCATAAATATTCACCATGACAGGAATCAACAGTAGCTAGCAGAAAACTTAACTAAACCCAATCTCTCACTTAACGAAGCTTCAAGGTCTAAATGTAATACATACAGATTAAATGGACGATACAATGCATTCACAACTCTTTTCATACTTTCTCCATCTCCACTTGACCCAGAGATTAAATAAGCCAATCTTGTATTGGGTTTGTTGATGCTGATAATATTGATAGTTTTGATTCTACAAAAGTGGGTTTTATTATAGGTGTTTGATGATGAGAATTATTTTTGTTAGTCTGAGATTGAGATTGTTATTAGCTAAAATTGAAGTATAATAAATCGTAAAATATGAAGTGAGAAAGAGAAGGAAAGAGATTAGGTTTAGTTTGTTTTGAGAGGTTAGCCAGATAGAAAGAAGCGGCGAAAGAGAAAGTAAGAGAAGGGGACGGGGAGGAGGAGGAGAAAGGTTAAAGTTCAAAATCTTTATACAGTATTTAATTTGTTTCTTTTAGTTTTACAATATTAATAGACTAACTTAAATTATAATTCCATCCTCATGTTATCTCATTTCCATCTGTGTCTCATGCACCCGTATCTTACTAAACGTGGAAGCTGGTCAGTGACGGAGCTAAGGACCCACCCAAATTCCTTATTTTTTAATTAGTAAATGAATTTGTAACATATATGTAAATGTTACGAAGTGGTTTGTGACATCTATATTTATTATAAATACACATTTTCCAAATAGACGATGTCACGATTATGATTATTACTGTGTTTAAATATACTACGTATTATATTTGTAGCAAAATATTTAGCAGACTAACTATACTTTTAAACCTTATTAAATTAAAAATTCTGGTTCTCTCACTGAAACTGGTTTGGTTAATGGCTCAAAAATCTATCCACACAATATGGTTTGGTTAATGGATCGATGAGAAACGTTGTGAATGTTGTGTATTCAAGTGGAGAGAAATCACATGTAGATATGCCTGTTGTTGTTAGGGTGGATTTTGACAAAATACACGGTCAATAATTATATGAAGGATCAAATGTGATTCCAATAATACCAATCACAACAAGTTGGATATCAACTTCGGGGATAACGTGTCAGCGGACCCAATTATCACTTATTTTGTGTTAGGCAATCACGGTTCAAAAAAGCCAAGGATTGACACTTGACTGGCCGTGGTGGATATTGGACCGAGAGAGTCTTGATTTGACCTTTGTAGCACTATCACGTATAAAAAGATTAAGAAATTTTATGTTTTGTCCAATACTTAGTTTCGACAGAATTAAAAAAATAAGTGAAAGCCAAGAGCTTATAAAAAGACGTTAAAAAAAAATAATTACAAGCATTATCAAGTGCGGTATCATAAAATATAAAATCATCTTTTTTATTTTTCTTTATTTTTTTATATTATTTTTTTGTTGGTTTTTTTCGTGTTTTTTTTTCCGTCGATCCCTATCGCACACGGCCGTCTAGTTCTAATTTTACACCGACATACTCCTCCTATTCATATGATTTAAAATATGTCATCTAATCCCAGTGAATTTGAAGTTCTACTTTATCATCTAATCCATTGAACATGATTAATCGTTAAAATTAACAAAACAAAAAAAATACTTATCTACAACAGCTAATTTAACAAATTTTAGATTCAATTCTTAGGGGTACTTCAATCTGGAATTCGAATTTAAGGGGAAAAGTCACACTGCTAATATGATTTAGAGGGTAAAACCGGATCATTAATTTGTGCAGGGGCAAATTAAAAAATCCCAAAATAAATCCAGATCTGTAAGCAAGCAATCAAAATATATAAATAGGTATTCTTATTTATTCTTTGTAAGATTCTGTAATAATTTTGGATGGAAATTTGAGAGAAAGGTTAAGAATCTTAAGATCGTAAGTATGAGATTCCTTTTCCCACCTCCTCGTCCTCCTCATCATGACCATCATCATTCTTATCTTGTAAACACTTCTTTACAGCTGAATGCCACGTTGAATAATCCGCTTAAAATGTTTAACTATATGGCACGTATGCAGCTTCTTTTGATATTATTTTGTTTTGAATTGCCACGTGTTACCAACTTTAAAGATCTTTGACCTGAACTCACGTACGCAGTATCTTTTGACCTACCTTATAATGATCCCTTTTATTTTCAACTCTCTGCGACAGTACGCACACGTGCACATACATGTGAAGTCATTTACAATTCGTTAATTACTTAATTAATGGGCACTCATTAATTAATTAAAAAATTAAAACTTAATGCTAAAATGTAACCGTGCCCAAAATAGCTTGTCCTTTGCGGCGCCAGTTGAGCCAGTACTAGTGATAGAGCCGTGGGTCCACAAACGGAGACACGTAGGATACACATAAAGATAGTGTAAGACAGTGGATAAAACTAATAAATAAAAGTAAAATGTTTTCTTTTTTATTGTTAAAGTAGACTAGATTTGTACCCATACTATATGCCAGGTATATTTAACTTCTTATAGACTAGATTTGTACCCATACTATATGTCAGGTATATTTAACTTCTTATAACAATTATCTTCAGATCTAATTTAATTAGAATTTTTGATTTGGTGTGACGTGGATTTATCCTGTCCCGTTTTTTATTTGATGTGCCTGGTAGAAAAGTTCATCAACCGTTAATGTCGGTTTGACTATTTAATTTTACCATAAATGTTAACATTACATGAGAATTAGTCATAGAACTCATCACCAGAATCATGGTACGTTGAGAGTGATAAATCATGACACCCAGTTTGTTCTGTAACTTTCTCTTTGCATGACCTCTCTGTTTCAAATATAGGAAACCATACTACAATTTTTAATTTGGTTATTAGTTTTGAATTTCATTATTTAAATATTTGATTTTGTACATTGCAGTTGACTGAGAAGGTTTATAGAAACATGGATGATACTATGCAGCCGATTATTTGCCAATTAAGTATTTTTGGTAACCGTTTAAAGTGGCCGTCCTGTATTTTGTTTTGAGGTGTTGTCCATCCACTGTAGGTGATGTTGACCCGGTACAAGTAAGTATTGGGGTGTTAATGAAAGGTAATAATTTTAAAACAAAATAACCAATAGGAGAGTGAGTTTCTTTTAACCCCTAAATATTTGAATTTTGATTGTATATAACTTTTTTTTGTGGTTTCCAAGTCCCGGTTTGTAATGAATTCCAAATTTAATTTTTTTTTGTTTTTTTTTTAAAAACTCCGTATTGAATTTGGTTTCCATTTTTAAATTTAACGGTAGCTGTTTATTAAAGATGATTAAACGTAGATCGTCGATTTGGTGTTGTCCATCCACTTTAGGTGACGTTAATCCGGTATAATTAAGTATTGGGTGTAAAGGAAGTGTAATAATTTTAAACAAAAGAGTCAATAGGAGAGTCAGTTTTTTTAACCCTTAAATATTTACACCAATTAAATTATGCCAAATGTCTTCATCAAAAAACACGTTCCACAAAAGATAAAAACCTTATTTTAACTAATAGAAAGCGAAAATTTCATTATAGTTAAACTGATTTATTTGTATAGGTTTTTAAATTTTAGATTTGAAAGTAAGAACTTGTTGGATGAATTAAGAACACAAGTAAAGCGTATATTTAGGAAGGGATTAAGTCTAAATTTTCGTGGAAGATAATTATAAGCAGAAATATTTATCTGGGAGCCTACAAAATATTTGGCGTTGAATGGGAATTGTGGTATCCCGTTTTTATTTTTTACTCGAGTAGTAATAAAAACATTTCTGGGTCATTTGGCCCCGTATGATAAAGAAATAGCATGAACGACTGAACGAGTCCTTCAGATTCTCTACCTATCAATAAAGATGCTGGAGTATTACTTTTATACTTATATAGTTCATTCATTTCATACGGTTCATATAGTAAATCATACTTTTACCCTAGTGGTCGATTAGTCCCTGGTCCCATCCTTGAGAATGTATAGAGTTCGGGAGTATTTGTCAAATTGAACGTTGACATGGCATCTAAAGGCAACAGATTTGCAGGCATTGGAGAAGTCATTTGTCGGGATAATGGGGATTTTATTGTTGCTTTTTCCGTATTACTTTCGTATTCTGGATTCATAAATGGCAACAGATAGCTGCAACAAGCCGCCGACCTAAACTTTAGGAGAGGGGAGAACTGCTGTCTAGCTAAGCCAGCTGCGACTTGAAGTCTCGATAATGCGTTTTGGTCCAATTCTCCTCCGAGCGTTTAGGCTAACGTTTCGGTGTACGCCGGAGGTCTATATGGGCAGGGTTTACCTCAGCTCAGTATATATAAGAATAAAGCCCAGTTACGTTTTCCTAAAAAAGAAAAAGCTAATAAGCTATAGCTGAAGCTGAAAGGTCAAGTAGGCAGGCTTGGGCACTTCCTTTCAAATTCTGGCCCATCGTGAAATGAAGTGAGACAAATGTAAATTTGAACACAATACAAAAAAAAAAGAACTGAAACAAAAGAGATTTAAAAACTAGCAATCATGCATGAATTATCCGTATATTGTAGTAACATAGCGAGGTAGCTGCCCAATCTGAACATCTAAATTAACATCTCTTCTATGGGATTTTCCTGCCGTACAAAAAACATGCACCTCAGTTGATTAACAACAGTACAAAAATAATGGAATCCTAGCTTTTGATTTACTTACCGAGGGACATGAAGCTGTGTCTTCTACTCTTTGGTTAAGTTCAACAATGGGCACAAGTGCGAGTTTGTAGCTGGTTCAACCAATCCAGACACGATCATTACATAGAAAAACCTTGGTCATTTTGAACTTCTATTTTGATATCTTGAAAGCTTTGTTTTTCTTCGGCCGGAAACCTTTCTGAACCACTTGCAGTTCCATTTTTAATTCAAAATTCTGAAGAAACCCTTGGTCATTTTGTATTTCCATCTTGATCTCTTGAAGGCTTTTTTGTGCTTCGGCCGGAAATCTTTCTAAATCACTTGCAGTTCCATTTTGTAATTCAAAATTCTGAAGAAACCCTTGGTCATTTTGTACTTCCATTTTGATCTCTTGAAGGCTTTTTTGTGCTTCGGCTGGAAATCTTTCTAAATCACTTGCAGTTCCATTTTGTAATTCAAAATTTTGAAGAAACCCTTAGTCATTTTGTACTTCCATTTCAATCTCTTGAAGGCTTTTTTGTGCTTCGTCTGGAAACTGTTCTAAACTACTTGCAGTTACATTTTGTAATTCAGAATTCTGGAAAAAACCCTTGGTCAATTTCTACTTCCATTTTGATATCTTGAAGGCTTTTTTATGCTTCGACCGGCAAACTTTGTAAATCACTTCCGGTACCATTTTGAGAAAACCCTTGGTCATTTTGAACTTCTATTTTGATCCCTGGAGAGCTTTGTTTTGCTTCAGCGGACAACCTTTCTATACCACTTCCAGTTCCATTTTCTGATTCGACATTTCTTGAAAACCCTTGGTTATTTTGAACTTCCATTTTGATCTCTTGATAAATTAATTTTGGTTCAGCCAACAATGTATCCCCACCACTTTCAGTTCCTTTTTCTGAACCACCATTTTGCATAAACCTAGCATTCACATCGGCCTCTGCCACTCCCAAACCTTGGGCTTGGATTTCGTTGGGATTTTCTGTGTTTCCAGAAGCTTCTCCTGTTGTCATTGTTTCTAAACCACTTCCATTTGCTAATCCACCAATTTGCGTAGACTGAATATTCATATCCAGATGGGCCTCCACTGCTGCTTCACCTTGGGCTTGGATTTCAGTAGTATTTACTGTGTTTCTAACAACTGTCATTCCATATACTTCTCCTGCTGGCAACCTTTCCAAACCACTTCCATTTGCTGATCCAACATCTTGTGTAGTTTGAATATCCATATCCATCATGGCCTCCTCTGCAGCTGAACCTAAGGCTTGGATGTCGTTAGTATTCAGTGTGTGTCCAGAAGCTTCCTCTGTTGGCGACCTTTCTATACCACTTCCATTTGATGATGTAACATTTTGCATAGACTGATCATTCATATGGGCATCCAACGCTCCCGAACCTTGCGCATTACTTTCATTACAATTTCCAGCATTTCCAATAACAGAAGCTTCTCCTGCTGGGTCAGTTGTTACCTGGTCACCATTCTTCTTGAGGAATTTCTTTTTCTGCCATTTTTTCTTCAATTTATTCTTTCTCGGTTTGAGAGATTTTTTTGTTATATCAACTGCAGCAGCTGGCTCAGGAGCCTTCTTTATGGGTGGGAGAACTGTAAGCTGACAGTTGCCACTAGGATATGTGTGGGACCCATAAGTACTCGACTGGATAGCTAAGAGAGCAGTTCGGGCAGCTTTGAGTTTCGCTTCTTTTTTGGTTCTGGCAGCAGCTCCTATATACTGTATTCCCCCAATATCAACAGTAGAAGTATAAGATGTCGCTTTGGCCCGTGTTTCACCCGTCCTAACCACATAAGATGGAACTGCATAGTTCATTTTCTGCGCATATTCTTGGAGTAGATTTTTGCATAAACCTGAATCATGCTTTACAAGACAAAACAAAGTTTTAGTAGGAGTCTTGAAACACAAGTCATTCCAAGAAAACAAACACATGCATGCTGATTGCAAGTAAGAAAAAGAACAGCTATAATTTAGAAGGTTTAAAAAAGCGACGCGTTCTCCTAGCAAAGTGTAAACCGCTGCTAATAAGCGTTATCAAAGTGCTGCCTCGCAAAATATATAATTAATAATATAAATAAGATAAACATGAGTAAATCAAGTTTATCTCAAGATAATATCCCTCAAAGAAAGATAAATATGACTTTTCTTTCTTTTTTTAATTAAGTGACTCAAGTTTATGACTTGATTAAAGATAAACATGACTTTGTTAAGTTTATCTCAAGAGATAAACTTTGTTAATGTAATGACACGTCCACTGTCTCATGTCCTTGTTCAATTCTTATCATGCATCTAGTCTAATATAAAATCCATGAGATGTACTGCTCGGGTGGCAGTCTCTCTTTCTATCATTTCTATACTTACTTCAAATAATAGAAGATGAATAGATGGTGATCACATAAGAGAAAAAAAATAGGAAGAAGAAAGAACACCAAATAATAGGAGAAGAAGAAACGTTTTACAAAATAGTTTAGGTTCTATAAGTTAATTACTTATAAAACAAACTCTAGGGCCTGTTAACTTGGTTTACTGGGCTTCAAAGTTTCTTTTTTTTAAAAATTATATTAACCAATTCATGGAGCCTGCATCAGAAGCGTTCTGGGGCTGAGGCGCAAAAAAAGTGCCCCCCCACCCCCCTAGCTTTTTAAAACCATGTTATTTAGTATAAGTCAGTGAAAATGCAAAGCCAGATGCTTTGTAAATTTACTATTTGCTCCATTCGTTTATCAGTGTCACATCAATAGAACTCAGAGGCAGAGGCAGGACGTAGCTAACACAAAAACTTTGGACAGTCTCAAACGGTTTAATCTCCATATTCCATTCGTGTTTTAGCAAAGAAGAGAAGTGAAATATACTTAAAGATGAACTTACCACTGGATTCCTGATGCTATCATCAGTGTTCCCCAACTTGGCTAATTCTACAAGAGCAACTTCCGCAGCTGATTGCTCAGCCCCCTTGCGATTGCAAAATCCTGGGAGAGAGTCATATTTAAAATCATTTACAATCACTGAGGATCTGAAGTAAGGCTCATGAGGAGGGCCTTCCTTCAAAGTTTCATAAACAGGAGTAAGAAATTTATTCCTTTGAGCGTATTCTTGCAACTGGCTCTTAAACACGTAGCAACTCGATACACCTGTAAAAATGACAGCTGTGAGTCCCAAAATAAGGGTTTAATTCAGTCCACATATCCATGTAACAGACACAAATATGCTTCAAAATTTTGAAAAAGTGTTCTTAGGGGTATGCCTAATGCCCAGGGTATACTTTATGACTTAAATTGTTACGCACTAATATATGCAGCATAAACATATTTATTTATTCAGTAGCATTAGTAGTACTGTAGTATCCAACTTCAAATCAACAAATTTTGTGCTCGTAACATATAAACTTCTATATCATGTTTAAGTAAGATATGGCTCCAGCCTTCTTGAATACACAGTAAGGGAGTAAACGTTTTTTCTGTAATTTGAACCCTAAACTCGGTACTGAGGCAGCAGGTTGCTTAGCCAAAGGAAGCCACCTTACCTCAGAAAAACAGCTTTTTAAACATTAGGTGTTCAGTTCCACTACTCTAGGACATTTCAGGCAAGCAACCATTACAAGTACCAAATAGTACACTTATGCACGGTATAACTACAAACTTACTTTTTTTCGTCTTTCGGTCTTCCAGTTCAAATCTAAATACAGTCTAATATAACATAAGGACAGATATATTGAGAACCATAAAAATCATATAGAAACCACAGAATGTATCAAAGTTATTCGCTCAACAATTTTGTCTACATGAATATTTGCACTATGTTCTTACACTGAATAATTGCGACCGTTTCAATAAAATAGAGGATACCAATATCACAAGTGCTCAGGACTTCTTACAAGGAAATGTGGGTTTTAGGGTAAAAAAAGGGTTTTAATAAAGAAATCTCTTTTTTCTATACTAACAAAGAAAACCAAGAAACAAACCAAATCACATCCCACATTTTCTACGCAAACATCAGAGCAAACTAAGTACAAGTTCAACAAATCACACATACAATACCAATTAAACATGAGATAAGGAAAACAACAACTGACCTTGAAATTCTTTAGAGTTGGACATATTTACTGAATCACTTTCCCAAGCAGCTAAATTTAGAATCCCTCCACCGAAGAGAAGCAAAACCCTAGATCCTTTAAACTTTAAAAGAGTTTGATTTTAATTTTTACCAAATAAATCGATTTCACTGGAAAACCCATAAATTTGACGAGAGAAAAAGGGTAAAAACCCTCATCCTTTGAGTGGGTGCTCCTAGTAAAAACATCATACCTCCATTTAGTTTTAGGACAGTTGGATTTTGGTTACACACATCTCGAAGATAATAAGTATCATCTGACGGCTGTACAAAACGTCAAGTGAAAGTGTTAGATAACTGAGTCTGAAACACACAAAAAACACGAAAACCCTAACTTTCAAAGCATTTGAAAAAAAATTGTCCCCAGTGTTTTGTGTCTCTATTTGTCTTTCTTACCCGAAAAGGGGTCATTAAACAGAATCTCGCTCTATCAGTCGGATCGGGCATTACGTATTTTTAAGGTCAGTGTTTCATAAAATTAATAAATTTAGCAACTGAGAAAATATATTATTATTATTCTGATTTTATGGTTAAGAATAGTAGAGATTTCTAGGGTTTCTATTGGTATTGTATCACTGAAACTCTAGGTTTTTTCTTATATAAAGTTCTAAAGTATGTAATGGTATTGAATAACTGAACTATTGTTGGTAGTTCTATTGAATTTGTGATAATAAAACAATTTTTAACCAGTGATTTACCTAAGCAAATCCACTCTTTGACACCTCCTCGTCCTTGGTATTGCTTCCCAGCTCAATTTTGAATTCATATACGTCTGTAGCATAGAGTTGTGTATGTATGTTTCAGTATCAGCTGTCAATATAGTTGTTCGAGTTCGACATTGTTGTTTGCCTTAGTTAGAATGATAATATCCCCCCTTAAGCTACACTTTGAATATCGGTTTCTAGGGTTTGGCTTTTAGTTTTGTATATTGCTATATGAATCTATTTTGTCAATCTACGTTCTGTTTGGATTAAGTCTTCTCTTCAGCCTTTTGTAAGATTTGACTATTGTTTGTATTAATCAAATAGATTTGATGGAAGAGTCAGAGAAAAGAAGAGAAAGATTGAAAGCAATGCGTGAAGAAGCCAACTCTGAAGCTTCGCATAATGTTGGCACTTCTATGCCAACTATTAACCTTGCAAATCCTTTGGCAGAGACTTCTTCAGTTCCGCAGAGACCAACTGGTGCTCGAAGGTTTGATTATTATACGGATCCAATGGCTGCTTTTTCTGGAAATAAAAGGTCTAACAACCACATGCACCAGGCTCCACCAAATTCTTTTTCTTCTCCTATTACTCCGCCAATGCAATCATATCCTTCGGGTACTTCCTTTCAAAACCATTTCCCTTCTTTTCTTTAAGTATTATATTGATATGATAATGTTGAGTTTTGATTTGTGCTTTATCATATCTATGAAGTTCACAATTTCAAGGTTGGAAATGTTTTGGTCTATACGAAGAGTTGAATGATAGTAGCACAAATAGAACTTTCCTGTATTTATTCGATACTATAAACTATATAGACTCGCTACATAATATTCAAGTCCAACAGATATGAAATTTTTCTCATTTTTCTCGTACGGATTCGGCAGGACCAAGGAACTTTTACCCAATTCCTCCTCCCAGTTATCAACAGCAGAGAGTGTTTGAAGCTACTCCTCATCACAGTCCCAATTCTTGGAGAAGCCCTATTGCCCCTCCATTTCATGGGAATCACGGTCCTCCACCTGAAGCTTGGAATAGACCCGGTGGCACAGGTGGGTATGGCTATCCATCCAACTCCTCGAGTTTTGGTGGTTATCGTGGCAATAGCTTTGGGCGTGGAGTCAGTCCTCGGGGTAGTAATTACACATTCAGCAACAGTCCAAACCCTGGTACAGGACGAGGTGGTGGGAGAGGAAGGGGTTATCATGCTTGCACATCTGCAAGGGAGAGACCTGAAATGTTTTACAACAAGTCAATGATGGAAGACCCATGGAAATTATTGAAACCTGTCTTAAGGAATTCAGTTGGGTCCGAGGATTGGCTTCCGAAATCCATCCCTAAGAAAAAGCCCAGAACCTCGGAATCTACCAACAATGTGGGTTCTCAACAAAGCCTTGCTGAGTTCTTGGCCGCCGCTTTAGAGGAGGCTACTAGCAATGTATTGAATGTATAAGAGGGTGTATATGGAGGAAGTGGGCCAGTATATTCATAGAGCCTTCGTTGAACTTCTCACCTACTTTCGTAAATGCAGCAGGGTCCATGGATTTATGTATTTTCTGTTGCCATTTGTGACGTCTACGGAAAACTGTAGGAGCTGCAACTATGTTCCCCCACCTGTATCAATGACACTGGAAGAGAGTTGCTGTTTTTGATTTTTTTTTTTTAATCCGGTTGATGTATATGCATGAAAAAATTTGGTGTTTGGTTGCACCAAGGAATCCTAACTGCTAATGACTTAAGTAATCCGACTCTTTCCCCCTGATAAGAATACATGAAAAATTGAAATGTTATAAGATTTGGTTCACTTTATTCATATTCAAGAAATACAGTTAAATGTGAAAATGGAGGTGCGGGGAATCGAACCCCGTACCTCTCGCATGCGAAGCGAGCGCTCTACCATATGAGCTACACCCCCTTTTGTTTTTGGTTCATCTGATAATTCATTATGGTCTATTCGCAATTGGGAGCGCTCTACCATATGAGCTACACCCCCTTTTGTTTTTGGTTCATCTGATAATTCATTATGGTCTATTCGCAATTGGGTTTGCACTAAATTTGCTCCTGTTACACGGTGATTGGGGTTGCTTATGCTCTTGCAATTACCATCTCCGACCGCCCCTGAAATTTTAAAACTGTCTAAAATTCAAAATGTGAAACACAATTTTTCTTAAGATTACTTTATAGCCCCCCTTATAAAATTAAAACGTAGCCTTCTTTAGTAATTAACCCAATTAGACGATAAAGTCTACTTCCTCACAAGACGTCTTTTCACTACCGTTGATTTAGTCAACTCGTGAAGATTTTGTCAAAGTGGAAAGAGGAAAGAAAAAACTTTTAATTCAACCTCGGGCTTTTAATTCCCGTTGAATTTTGATTTACGAATTAAAAGGAAGGTGAAATTGAATGTATTAAATAGTTTCTTCTTTGTATATAGATCATAATGATTCAGTTAGATTAAACGACTTTTGACGATTTGGTGACACTGAAAAAAAATCTTAAATCATATGCAATTCACTAATGGTTTTATATTAAGTATTTTCGATGGTGAGACTCTTCGAAGAACCATGTATGTGACTAAAATATTCGATATAAAAAGGTGATAGTAAGCACCTCTCCCTAATCAAGTAAAGGATTTTGTTTCATTATTATTGATTACTAGCACTAGATATGTGCAACTCTACGTAGATGATATGTATTACTTTAATGGACGGATGTGAGAGGCCCCGTTCCTACTAGAAAAAATAGTGACATTAAACATGTGTTTGTGGATAAAAATAAATTTAGGGGTAAAAAGAGAAAAATTAGGAAACTGATGAGAATTCGTCTAATCCCTAAATATTTGTAATGTATAAGTATTTTCGTATTCAAGAGATCAATCTGTACAATTATGGTCTAAACTAAGAAATAGTTGTTTTAGTCTTGCTTCGGTTACAATAGGAGAAAAATGATCAACCTGTAGGGAGGGAAGCAGAGAAGGTATTGAGATTAACGAAATTGAATGCCGATGATGGGATATGTTGAATTGCTATAAAGGGGATTCCTTTGTGTTTGAACTAGGAGAAAACTGTCAAAATCAAAGTCAGATGTTTCTGAGATAATTATGAGATGATTTTTTCAGATGATTCTACGATCCTTTGTCAATAGGTTGAAGAGCCTATTTGTAGCAGTGGTAGTTAACACATTGATCTTGTAAGTGGTGGCAGTTGCAGAAGAGTGGAAGAGTAGGAAAGTAGAAATCATGGTGAAATCAGTTCCGCTCTGATAAGGAGACTTTATGGTTGTAAGACCACTACTCCGTTTACTCCTTCAATTGCCAGCATGAATTACTTACTTTCTCGTCGTGGGTGTATTGCTACACCGCACGTGTTGTAGGCCGCCAGACCAAAACCTAGTAAATATCCCCCTCATGTGACATAATTGATGTCTCGGGCATGGTTAAATCTATTGATGGACGTGTATTTATTTGGTCGATTGTTGACCTAGTTAGACTGATGTTAGTCTTAGCATATTGGTGAGACTAGCATGCTTATCAATGGTGAATCTAGCATGCTAACTCATTGGTGGATGAAGTATAAATTGTATTTTGAGACAAGCAGCAAGGCCGACCGGAAGTAAAGGCAATATACTGTTGCCCCAATAATGCCTCCTAAGATTCTTTGGTAGTTATGCACAATACATGATCGGTTCCTTAACAAGAAACCGTAGATTTAAATGCTCTAAGTGAAATTTTTAATAAATATTATATCGTTTCCACTAATCTAGGTGTATGGATATGGTAGTTAACCTGATCATCAAGCGAAAAATGGTATTATTCTCTACTGAAAAGATTGAGAGAAACTATTTCTAATTCTGAATAAAAAACATAAAAATTAAGAAGGGTTAGTTAATTGACTTTTGGTACTTGGATTTTATCCAACATTAGTGTTTGGTCTAACTTTTGTCCAACTTAGAGTTTGGTCTAACTTTTGTCCAACTTAGAGTTTGGTACCTTGAAATGACGTTAACTTACATTGACGGTTGACTTCTATTTAATATTTATTAAAACTTTATATAAAATCTAATTATCAACAAATTTACTATTATATCCTTTCATCTTCGATGAGAAAGATCTTTCATCTTTTAATATCATCTATGGTTCATTTATTTTTTCAAGCACCCTATTCTACATAGTTCAGATCTCGTCTCACTAAACTGAGACCTGCAGGCTTGCAAAAACGGTTAACTCCGGCAAGCTATGGACTCTGATGGGTAATCGCCGAAGCTTTGTGAGGGATTTTTAAGTTCAGATAAGAGTAGAACACGACATAGTTGGTAGTGATGAGTGCTGCCGGAAATTGCAGATGAAGATTAAAACAATGAAGAAATTTGTTGCCTGATAGGATTTTTAAAGACCCTACTTATAACAACCGTGATCGCACGGTGTCTAACTAGTAGACAATGACAAATACGGGTCGAACCCATAGAGAGAGGTGGAAATACTGTAATCAATATTCCTAATTGACTAACCAAGGATGATATTTTTGGGATTTTTAGAAATAGAAATGAATTAACAAAATTTAACTAATTAAAATTATATAAGAACGGAGTTGGTAACTAGGGAATTTGGTTTCCACCAACTTAATCATGAAAAATTCATATAATCTCCAAACGTATCTTCTATAATACTCGAGACAAATATTGGAATTAACCTCATATTTCGGAAACTATTTCAATAAAATCCTAATCGTTTAGTTTCACTGATGCAATTTGCTTCGCTTCAAATGGAATAATCCTAAAGCACGACTTATCAATCCAAAAGCGTACACCGTCAAAGAACTTAACCCAAGTACGACATATCAATCATAAAATATAAGTATTCAATGAAATTATATAAATCAATTAAGAGCCAAGCATTAATGAAGTAAACTAATAATCATTGAATCATACGAAAACGTTTTAATGGAGTTCATATGAATAAACAATTAAAATCGGTTTCTACCTAAAATCTTAGTCACAAAACTTAAGGAGACATGAAAATGAATTTCTGAAAACCCATTAAAATAAATAACAAAAGTACGGAGGAAAAAGATTAAAGCCCTTCAACTGTCTCGCTTTCTGTGTGCACCAGCTGTCAAAACTCTACTGTCTGTTTACTGCCTGACAACAGTTGCCAGCACTAAACCAGAAAATCACAGCCGCCAACCCTTCGTTTAAGACCGAACAAGAACCATCCAAGCCTTCCCCCCTCCGTTTTTCTCTCTTTGATGTTTTCGCTTCTCTTTTTATACCCTCTTTTCTCACGCCATAGTCTCTCTCTCTGACTTCTATTTTTTATCTTCGCAAACCAATCTGAACAAGCCTACTCCTTTCATTCGTGATTTTTCTCTGACCACCACAAAAATTTATCCCCCCCACCAACCTTTCTTTCTTCAGTGCTTTCAAAAAGAAGATCATAAGTCAAATACCACAAAACCTCCTCCACGTCACTTGTCTCACTCTTTCCAACTCCAAAAGAAAGAACACATTTTCAACCTCTCTAATCACCTTGTCTCCCCTTTTCCCAACTCAACCTTTCTGCCACACACAACTACCAAAAAAGAGTATAGCCAACTCCCAGAACTCGACCTCCCTGCCTTTCAGACTTAGCTAGTCTCCCCTCACGTTGTTGTATACATTCCTACCAAAACTAGCCGTCCAACTAATGTCCAAACACATAACTATAATCTTGTTTTCCTTGCGACTAGTATTTTACGGGTGCAACCTATAAAAACACTAAAACACTAAAATTAATACAAAAACGATAAAAACAAAATATAGATAAGGCGGAAAAAATATATAAATTATGTCTGTATCATTGCTGAGAAGAAACTCAAGGGAGAAATACTGTTGTTGATGCCTACGATGGGTTTGGAGAGATATTAAAAATCAAGAAGAATTGGCAGATTGGGTTTAACCTATTTCTGAATTTGGCAGCAGATGGGTTCGATTTATGAAGATGAACAAAGAAGATTTACGAGTTTGAGACATGGAAGAACCTGGTGGTATGAGTTTATAGGAGTAGTGAGTTCAGTCAATCAACGAGAAAACAAGAATACAAAGACCAACTCTGCACCAAGTGTTTACTACCATTGAATCAGTAACAAATGATAATGGGCTAGTGGTTTGGAGGAGATTAAGGATGGAGAAGCTCGGAAAGTGGAATCAGAAGGCAACAATGAGGATTTGGGGATTTTTTATGCTTGTTTTTTTCCTGCAATTGAAGAACTGATGGGTTTTGATGTGATAGGAATTCATAGAGAAAAAATAGGTTTTCTAATTTCTGTGATGGAATTCAATAGCAGAAACAAGGTGGATCTGAGTTGGGTTTTAGTTGATTTGAAGTTAACGGTGCTTGAACTGCCGAGAAAATGAAGAGGGTATGAATCTGGTCAAGGTTGGAAAAAGTATTGTTAATGATGTGAGATTCAATTGGGTTGTAGAGGTTACAGAGAAATCAAACGATTAAAAGGGTTTATGGTTTGAGTGTATGAATGAAATTGCATGGAAGGACGATTAAAATGGCCTGAATTGGGTCGAAATTAAACGATACGAGTAAAATTATTTTAGGGTGGATTAACTAGGGTTTCGAAGAGTTAGGTTGGGGTATTTAGGTCTTTTTAAGTTAGATCCTAGGTCCACTTCAAGGTATATTTTTAAATTATGTTTTATTTATAATATAAAATTAATTAAAGTCTGGTCATAGACGGTCAAAGATAGTCAACATTATTTTCAGGTACCAAATTCTAAGTTGGACAAAAACTAGACCAAACACTAATATTGGATAAAACCTTAGTACCAAACATTAATTAATCCAATCAAAAATAGCTTGAGAATAAAAAAGTTAAATCTGTTATGTCTAAATCATCATTTGGGAAAGCTAAATTACTGCCATGTAACATATGAAATAGAAATTAATTTTTTGCTGGTAATTACTTAAGACACGCCACACAATATAAAATATTTAGTTATTTTCACAATCACCTGGTGTAATCCTAACCCTTACATTAGGTACTTAAAATGTTGGTGATTAAATTCTCAACTAAATACACATTGATGATGTATTAAGACCGTACTTGAATTAATGGTCTCCATTCATATATATTCTCAAAAAATGTATGTTATGATTACCAACAAAATTCATACATAAATCAATATACCCAAATCTCTACTTACATTTTAGTTTGAGAGAATAACAAGATTCAGCTGTTGTCCTTGAGTTGTGATGTACAATTTGGGAGTTGGGATTACTAGTAGAGCATCAAAACATTAATTAGAAAATAAATGATGATTCTCGTACCGCTATAAATAATATACAATTCAAATAACAGTTTCACTTACCATTAAATTAGAGGTGTTGACTATTTACCGATGGAGTTTAGGAAAAAGGTATTGCCGAGAGAGAACGATGTGCGGAGTAGAAAACAAACTTTGTTTTCTGATTCTTTTTTTTTATAGTTATTAAATATTTAGCCATGAACCACTCAAGTAACTCTTTTTTCATATTATGCCCCTTCTTCTTCTAAGAATAGACCCGTTATATTATTTTTATTCATGTTTTAGACCATATTTAATTTTCTTATAACATAAAGCCATTCAGAAAAACTCTAATTTTGCTGCCCCTGACCGGTGCTTTCCAAAGCAAGGTTTTACTAGCCTTGCCTCAGGGCTGGCCCTGACAGTGATGCTTGCTATACCATTGATAGATATATTTTTGTGTCTAAATTCTGCTCAATTCTTTATTTTATTAGTGTTTGATTTTGTACTTATTATGGGTTTTTATGTCTTTGAAGATATTTTTGGGAAATAAACATTTATGGAAAAATTGGCTGAAAAAGTTGATAGAGGCACCCGGAAAATTGATAAAGGCACCCACCAGATGGATTAGGGGCACCCTCCCTTTTGAATTTAAATCCGGAAAGGGTGGGAAGAAGTTCTTCACACGAGAGAAAAAGTATGAATTAGTTGGGAACCAAAGTTCAAGGGATGTAAACGTGTTTTTGGTATCTCAAACTGAAGAAATAATCAAAACAGGTCCATACACGTCAATCACAGGTGTTTCTTGCCGAGAAACAAAGCTGCAATTCAAAGTATGGACGGAAAAGGTTTATTCCCATAATTCGGATAATATACGAATCAGAGTTGGTTTTGGATGAGATTTCGAGTCCTTATCAGCTAAAGATGATGTTTAGGGTTCCCTGATCCTCTAAATAGAAAGAGAAACAAGAAAAAAATCATCTGGGAGTCGGGAGAAAATTTTAGGATTTTTTTTTTGGTTGCTGGTGAAGAAGAAGAAGGAGTCCATACAACAGAAGAGAATTGTTGTTAACCACGTCACCTTTTCTTTCTTCTTTTACTACGCCCAGAAGCCATCTTTTATTATCTGTTTAATTTCTCTTTTCAGCGACACCGAAAACAATCTCAGCAACACTTATAACCGTAGTTGTTTTCTGTGTTACTTCTGTTTTTCTCTTCTTTTAAGCACTTGCATTATGAACATGTATTTTGAGAGAGTGTTTGACATGAGGAGATATACCCCATTGATGAGGCGACGGAGGAAGCCATTTTTCCAATAATAAAGTAGTATATTTTTATTCTATTAATTTTTTGTAATTCTGTGATGATTATTTGCTTTAAATTAAATTCGAAATAATAATTTTTATCAATTAGTTGTGTTTTCTTTTGATGGGTCATGCTTAGTTTAGAGCTATTGATGTCTCAAACTTTTGATTTACAACTATTATTTTGAAAATCTACTTTTGACAATATTTTGAATCGATTGAATATATGAGTTGTAAGATAATTATTAATGCTAAATCACTTGAAAAATTGGCTAATGGTGGAATCCTTAGTCTCAGTTCTTTCCATAATCTCAATTCAATTTTAATTTGATCTTCTTTATTTTTAGTTAAAAATTAGTCTTAAAAATCAAATCTTCACAAGTCTGAGTATCGAATCTTTTACCACTATTTCTAAAACACATCAATTCGAATTAATCTAATTTCGGATCGTTCTAAGAGGTTTGCTAAAACTGTAACTAGTTTCCTTTTGAAAGAATAGAAGCTGGTCTAGAAACAATCTAAGTGGAGCCATCATGCTTTTTGTTTGCTAGATTCAATAGCTTTGATTTGGTTGAGTCATCCTTGCTTGTGATTGTTTAGAATTCCCTTCCAATTAGGATTTATTTTTTTTATTTTTTAGTGTATGCCAAGACCGCTCGAAATCATCACTGAGCGAGCTTGGAAAGAGACACTCTAAGTCGTTTTATTAGTGACAAACCTAGTAGTTTTGTCCCTGGAAACGAGGACCTCGAAGACTCTTCTTTTGAGGGCCCTGTTTTTGGAAATTTCAATTTTGAGAACTTGACACTGTGTGAAGAAGTTACTCCTAGTTCTTTGATAGTGCCAGCAATGGAAACTTTAAAAGCTTTGTTGAACCCGACTAGGAATTCTCGTCCATCATGTATCAAGTTAGTTGAAGTTGAAGCAAACTATGAGTTAAAACTTGGGGCCATACAGATGCTCCCAATCTTCTTAGGAAAAGAAAATGAAAACCCCTATTTCCATGTTAGGGATTTTGAGGAAATATGTAGTACCATCAGGATTAAGGACCTAGATGATGAAGCATTGAAATTTAGATTGTTTCCTTTTTCACTAAGAGACATAGCCAAATCTTAGCTATATAGTTTGACTTCTGAGTCCATTGAAACCTATGAACAACTTATATTTTCCTTTTTCTAGAAGTTTTTTCCTAAGAAAAAAACATCATCTATTAGGCAGCAGATTTGCACATTTGCTCAAAAAGAGGGAGAATCTTTATATAGGTATTTGGAAAGGTTCAATGACTTATTATCACAATGTCCTCATCATGGTTTAGAAAAAGTAAGTTAAGATCCTCTACGAGGGTTTAGATTATTCGACAACAACTGTGATTGAGTCTTTATGCACATGTGGTTTTGAAAATAAAACTGTCGATGGTGCGATGACATTTTGAATGAAATCGCCGGAAAAACCCAGCAATGGAAAAATAGTAGGGAGCCCGAGAAAACAATTCTTCTAAGTAGAGGAAATGCCAATAGGGTAGAAGATCTTTAGAATCAGATGCCAAAATATTAGTTATATCAAAAAGGTTAGAAGCTTTAGAATTGAGTCAATTTAGTTGTGGAATTGAGCCCAAGTCATTTTGGGAAGGTCAGACTGTTGAAGAGCACACCCATGCTCTTTATAATAACACTAGATTCGATAATCATCAGAAGTTTGACCCTTATTCAGAAACCTATAACCCTGGTTGGAGAAACCATTCTAACCTTTCTTGGTCTAAGGGCCAGAGTCAAGGTCATTCTAGTAATTCTAAGGTTCCCCCAGGTTTTGGATATACTAAGAATCCTAGAGTAGATAAGACGATCATAAGTTTAGCAGAGTCTCTCGCCTTATTAACTCAGAACACTACAAATTTTCAGCAGTCAGCCAACCAAGGTTGTTCAGGCTAACATTCAGGCTATTTCCAATTTAAAAACCAAGGTTGGACAAATCGCTGAGTCTTTCAGAGAAAGAGAAAAAGGCAAATTCCCTAGTCAACCACAACCCAATCCTAGAGGAGTTCATGAAGTATTTGTGAGAAATCATCAAATCATGTGAATTCAATTAGAACCCTTAGGAATGGAAAAATGGTAGATAACAAGGTAACCATGCTTGATAGTGAACATATTGTAGTTCACCCTTCTGAGCAAGTCTCTAAAGAGCCCGATGTAGTTCCTCATAAGCCATATTTTGTTCCCAGAGCCTCGTTCCCATAACTGTTAGCACCAACAAGAAGGAATCCAACTTTAACGACATATTTGAGGTTTTTAAGCAATTCACTATCAACCTTCCATTATTAGATGCAATTAGGCAGATTCCTACTTATTCCAAGTTCCTTAAGGATATGTGTACGCGAAAGCGAAAGCTTACTGTACAAAATAAAGCCTTTTAGCTAGTTGTGTGAGTTCAATTATCCAGAACAATACAACTCCTAAGTACAAAGACCCAGGGTCCCCAACCATTTCTTGCACAATAGGTAACTACTTTGTTGAGAAAGCGTTACTTGACTTAGGAGCCAGTGTAAACTTACTTCCGTACCATGTGTACCTCAAGCTAGGACTTGGTGATTCGAAACCTACTCAGATTACACTGCAAGGTTTGTGAAAATTCCTCGTGGTGTCGTAGAGGATGTTCTTATTGAGGTCGATAAGTTTATTTATCCAATGGATTTTGTTGACCTTGATACCCAACCTGTCCCTAACCCAGAGAATCAGATACTTGTGATATTAGGTTGCCCGTTTTTAGCAACATATAATGCGATCATTAACCGTCAAAACGGTATTATAAACTTATATTTTGGTAATATGACTATTGAGCTGAATATTTTCAATATTAGTAAGCAACCACCTGATCTAGATGACACGTGCATTGAAGAGGTGAACATGATATGAACATTAGTTCAGGAGTCCTTACCAAACACTTTATTAGATGATGATTTTGTAATTGTGGTAAATACAAGTTCGTTCAAGACTCGTGAAGATTTGTTTTTAAACTTAATTTCTAAGACTAAAAATAGAAAAACTCAAATAAAATCGATAACAAAATTGAGAGTAAACTGGGGCTGAGATTCCACTATTTTCCAAATTTTAAAATGATTTAATCCAATAATTATAATCATGCAATTTTTACATTTAATTTGATTCTAAAATATTGCAGCAAGTAGATTTTTAAAACAACAATTGTATAACAAAAGCATGGAACATCTAAAACCTAGGCCAAGCATGTTCCATCTAACGAAATCACAATTGCTTAATAAAAATCATTAAATCAGTTTTTAACCAAGGCAAATAATCATAAAAGAATTTCATAAATTAATTAAATAAATATTACCACATAATCTTTGAAAAAATAGCTTCCTCCATCGCCTCAGAGATGGGGTTTAGCTCCTCATATTAATCACTTGCTCAGAATTATGGTTCATGGCTCAAAAAATGTTTACAAATGATAAAAATGGAGTAAAACAAAGAAAACAGTGAGTTTGCAACGTTTATACACGTTATAGACTAACTGTTATAGAAGGTCTGAAAATAAATGTTGCAAATGCGATAATATCCGTTGCAAACGGGTTAAAAAAATTGTTACAACTGAAGATAAACGTTGCAGTTGCGACAATATCTGTTGCAAACCAATGAAGAAACTGTGGCCGATTGGTTAAAGATTCTGTCGCCTATTCCCTGTTCTTCATGCAGCAGCAGCAACAACTTTCTGGATTGATTTTTTTTTTATTTCTGATCACCTCCTGAGCTCTCTCCAAGACTCTCTTCCCTTTTCTGGCTCGACCCCATCCTATTTATACACCACAGACCACCAAATCTTCAAAAAATCGTCATTAACATAAAATATACTCGGGTATTTTTTTCTCTTTAAGTTTCTATCTGATTTTTTTTGTCTTAAAGATTTTGTTTCCATCATTATTGATTTCACGTATCTTTTGGTCATGTTTAACTCACGCAAGAATAATCTCCGTCTTAAATCCAAAAAATCACGTAAAAATCTCTTCACAGATTCACATTTATTTGAAAAACAATTTTCCCGCCATTTCCATTTTCAAACGAGAAAGAATGGGTGCCTCAACTAGTGGGTGCCTTTAGTAAATGGGGTTCCCTTATCATAAGGGGTGCCTTTAACACTTTTTTCAGCCAATTTTTCACGATTATTTATTTTTCAAAAATACCTACAAACACAATGAAAATACAATATTAGTACAAAATAAGGACTAACAAGAATAGAGAAGTGAGATCAAATTAGACATAAATATGTGTCTATCATTAGAAGATCCATTAGAGAAATGCCTAGCCCACTTTGGGTTTGATTTTTATGATGATAGTGTGATTAATGAGGTGAACGCTTTGTTAGATTCATCCCCTTTGATAGACACTAGTAATGAATGAAAAGCTAAATTCAAACCGCTACCAGTTTCTAAGTCTACCCTAATTCCTTCTTTAGAAGAGCCTCATAAGTTGGACCTTAAACAACTAACAGATACCCTGAAGTATGTGTATTTAGGCCCATCTGAGACTTTGCCTGTGATTATAGCATCCGACTTGGATAGTAACCAGGAAAGTAGGCTAGTGACCGTGCTTCAAGACAATGAGGAAGCTTTATGGTGGACCATAACAGATATTAAGGGCATAATTCCTACTGTTTGTATGCATCAGATTCATTTAGAGGATGATACCAAACCTTCTAGGGATATGCAACGTCGACTTAACCCTAACATGAAAGAAGTAGTTCAAACCGAGGTGCTTAAGTTGTTAGATGCGGGTATTATCTACCCTATTTTAGACAGTAAGTGGGTCATCCCCGTTCAGGTTATTCCCAAGAAATCAGGTATCACTGTAGTCCAGAATGATAACAATGAGTTAATCCCAACCCGAGTGACCACGGGGTGGCGTGTTTGTATTGACTATGGAAAATTGAACAAAGTCACAAGGAAGGACCACTTTCCCCTTCTTTTCATCGACCAAATGCTTGAGAGATTAGCTGGACATAGCCATTATTACTTGCTAGATAGTTTTTATGGTTATAATCAGATTGTTATTTCCCCAGAAGACCAAGAGAAAACCACTTTTACCTGTCCCTTTGGTACCTTTGCATATAGACGCATGCCTTTCGGGTTGTGTAATGCACCCGCTACTTTTCAGCGTTGTGTGATGAGCATATTTCCTGACATGGTAGAACGATTTTTAGAGGTCTTTATGGATGTTTTTTTCAGTATTTGGGTCATCTTTTGATAAGTGATTGCACCATTTGACATTATTGTTGGTTAGGTGTAAAGAAAAGAATTTAGTGCTTAATTGGAAAAAATGTCATTTCATGGTTCGATCATGAATTGTTATAGGGCATATCGTATCTTCTAAGGGTATTGAGGTAGACAAAGCAAAGTTGACCTTATTAAGACTTTACAGGTTCCTAAAAATATACGATAAGTTAGGACATTCTTAGGGCATGCAGGTTTTTATCGTTGATTCATTAAGACATAAACATGAAAGGGTGCTTGAAAAGAGAGATGAAAAAAATTATGCTTTTGTTGTTCCTGAAAATATTTTAGCTCCTAGATGTCGTAGAGAATTGAGAATCCAAATTTGTTTAAACTCGGAAAAAATAAATGTTTTGGATAGAAAGAAAACATTTACAATAAGAACAACATAAGGAACTGCGGCACTTTTTTGGAGGAGAGCAGACATCTTGATAAAGCTCCAAAGAATTTAGATAGAGATGGAAATAAATTTCTGAAACTGAATTTTTTTTTCTTTGGCCAAATTATCGATTTAGCTTGATTTCTAGACCTCTTTGTGATTTGCTTACAAAAGATGTTAAGTTTGTCTTTGATGATGCTTGTTTAGAGGCTTTCGAGAATCTTAAGATTTCTCTCACTACCGCTCCCATAGTCCAGGCACCTAACTGGAACCTACCATTTGAGATAATATACGATGCTTCAGATTATACTATTGGTGTTGTGTTAGGTCAGCGAGAAAACAAATTACTTCATATGAGTTACTATGCCAAAAAAACTCTAAATGATGCCCAACTAAACTACACCACCACAGAGAAGGAACTGTTAGCCATTGTTTTTTCCTTAGACAAGTTTATATCCTATCTTTTAGGTTCTAAGGTTATAGTCTTTACTGATCATGCTGCTTTGAAGTACCTTTTGTCTAAGAAGAATACTAAACCTAGATTGTTTAGATGAATATATTTTTGTTACAAGAATTCTCGCTAGAAATTAGAGACAAAAAGGGTGCAGAAAATGTAGTAGCAGACCACTTGTCTAGACTTGTTGTGGATTCCTCTGATGATTCTCTTCATGTGAGAGATAGTTTTTCTGATGAACAACTATTATTTGTTTCCCAATTAACTTGGTTTATGAATATAGTTAACTATCTTGTTACTGGTTGAATGCCTTAACACTGGGGTAAACAAGATCGTTCTAGGTTTTTAATACGACGTGAAGCATTTCTTTTGGGACGATACTTATTTGTTTAAGTACTGTCCAGACCATATTATTAGGAGATGTATACCTGAGAATGACCAGTCCAGTATTATTTCCTTTTGTCATGATTATGTTTGTGGGGGTCACTTTAGTGCTAAGAAGACTGCTGCTAAGATATTGTAGTATGGATTCTACTGGTCTTTGATGTTTAAAGGCACCTACAATTACTGTGTTACTTGTGAATAATGCTAGAAGTTAGGAACCATTTCTCGTAGAAAAATGATGCCTTTGAACCCTATTTTAGTTATTGAGGTCTTTGATGTGTGGGAAATTGATTTTATGGGTCATTTTCCTAATTTCCTTTGGTTATTTTTACATCCTTGTCGCTGTAGACTATGTATCTAAGTGGGTAGAGGCGGTTTCGTGTAAAACAAACGACCACAAGGTTATGGTCCAGTTTTTGAATGATAACATATTTGCACGTTTTGGTACACCGCGAGCTATAATTAGTGATGGAGGGTCACACTTTTGTAATCAACCGTTTAAGATTTTGATGGAGAAATATGGTATTACCCACAAAGTAGCTACCCCATATCAGCCACAGACTAGTAGACTAGTGGTCAAGTAGAGGTTTCCAACAGGGAGATAAAACTTTTTTTAGAGAAAACAGTTAATCCTAATAGGAAAGACTGTTCATTGAGGCTTACTGATGCCTTATGGGCTTACCGTGCTGCATTTAAGACCCCCATTGGAATGTCACCTTATCATATAGTTTTTGGAAAGGCCTGTCACCTTCCCGTCGAGTTAGAACATAGAGCATATTGGGCTGTAAAGCAGTTCAATTTTCACTTGATAAGGCAGGAGCTCCCAAGAAGCTCCGTATCAGTGAGTTGGAAGAGATTCATAAAAATGCATATGATAGTGCTAGGGAGTATAAGAACAAAATGAAACTTGTGCGTGATAGAAATATTTTAAGAAAGTCATTTTCTCCCGGTCAAAAAGTTCTTCTGTATGATACTCGTTTGCATCTATTCTAAGGGAAGTTACGCTCTTGGTGGACCGGTCCTTTTGTTGTTCGCACTGTTTTTTCTCATGGTGCTATTGAGATTGAGACTCAAGATGGTAGAAGTCCTTTCAAGGTTAACAGTCAGAGATTAAAACAATTTTTAGAGCCTTTTCCTACAGGTGATGTTGAGGAGGTCCCTCTGGAGGACCATGTTTACCTTGATTGACCATCAAGGTTTTTTTTTTTTATACATTGGTAGATTTTTGTAGGTTTTTTATTCATTTGTAGTTTTTTATTTTCTGTCTTTTTCTCCACTGAAGGATTGTTACTGATAGACACATTTATGTGTCTTATTTGATCTCTTATTTGTATTTATAGTTCTCAATTTTTGTATTAATAATATCATTTTCTTTATTTGTAGGTACTTTTGTGACATTAATAAATATGGAAAAATCGTCTAAAAAGTGCTAAAAACACCCCCATCAAAAGTGTTAAAGGCACCCCGACAAGAAATGATAAAGGCACCCACACAAATAATAAAGGCACCCTCTTTTTCAATTTCAAATCCAGATTTTGGCGGGAATCTTACTTTTCTACCTGTGAAGATATTCAGACGTGGTTTGGTGGAGATAATCAAGGAATTAAACACGAATAATCTCTTACCTTATTAATAGTATCTGTTCACGGAAGAGATCCACAAAATCCAAGCAAATCTCGTGAAATATCGGAACCGAATATGATCGGGGTGAAAGAATCTCCGGATCTTGCCGTGAAAACAAAAGAAATATCATGTGAGATTTTGTCTCGAGTTTTTTTCTAAGGAAAAAACTTCTTTGAATGGAAACAATATCATAAATATCAAACAGAATCACCGGGAGAACAAAATCAGGATCCAAAAAATAAAGAAAAATATTTTCCCGTGAGAAGTTTGTGAGAATTAATTGAAGATTTGGAGGAGTTAATACAAGATTTTGGGTTGATTCTGATGGTTTAGTATAAATAGAGAGGATTGGAGAAGAGATGGGGGGGTTGGCTTCAGCCAAAATCACAAAAAAATCAAATTAGAAAAGAAAAAAAAGTTCATCTCGTGAAAGAAGAAGAAAAACAGACTACACTCAAGAAAAGTCGCAGATTATGTGGCTAATTCATTTGAAGTTAACAGCTCCAAGAAACAGTCGTATTTCTAAAGCTGCTTCTGCAACGTATATTTTGAATCTGAAACACTTGTCTTGTAACAGTAAATACTACAACACTTAAAAACGTTGCAGTTTTCCTGATTCAGTCTTTATTGTTTATTTTCTTCTTCTCAAGCACTTTTGAGCTATGTACCAACCTTCTGAGAGTGTTTTGGGCATGATGAGAGAAACCCCATCACTGGGACAATGAAGGAAGCTATTTTCCAACTTGTTTGTTAACTATATTCGATTTTTTATGACTTTTTGTACTTATTTTAATTGTTTTATGATTTTTATTAAACAATTGTGATTTCGTTAGATGGTACATGCTTGGCCTAGGTTTTTGATGTTCCATGCTTTTGTTATACAATTTTTGTTTTAAAAATCTACTTGTTTCATGATTTTTCTTAATTGGTTGTCATTTAGTTTGATGGGTCATGCTTAGCTTAAGTGTTTTTATGTTCCATGCTTAAGATTTACAATCAATGTTTCAAAAATCTACTTTTGGCAAACAAAAAGAATCCATAAAAGAGCTTAAATGGTTAAGAATCAATATTTGTACCACATAAATGTGAAGATTGATGGAATTGTGAGTCCCTAATTACCGACCATATTACTGTCTTGTAGAGTTATTTAGTTTTGCTTTATTTAATTCATTTGCAATTCCAAAAATCCAAAAATATAAAAGTATCATCCGTTAGTCAATTAGGAGAAATTAATTGCAGTATTGTCCCCGCTCCTTGTGGGTTCGACCCGTACTTGCCGTTGTCTGTATTGTAGACACCGTGCGATTGCGGTTTATTATAAATAGGGTATTCTGAAATCCTATCAATTTTTGGCGCTGCTGCCGGGGAGCGGTTGTGGAATATTATAATTAGTATTTTGATTTTCTAATCTTAGTTTAGGTTTTTATTTTATTTATTTTTATTTTTGTATATATTTTTATTTTTATTTTAGGATTTTTAATTCTATTTTACGTTTTTTGTGTTTTAGAATTTTATTTCAGGTACATTTTTTGAGGATGATGACTCCTTCTCAGGAGACGTCATCTAAGATGACACTTCTGAAATATATGAATCAGTCACGACATAAGGAAGTTCTTGCTTCACCCTTAGTGAAGAATCACCTCTAATGATATATGAGAAGTATTATAAACACAGACCTCTTAGTTTGGAACAAAGATTGAGAGTTATGGAATGCCAGAGATTATATGCTGAGGATGATCAGTCTTGTAGTGACTCTCTGTTCCCTACAGAATATATAGATGACCCCGTGGATGATTGTGTATATGTTTTGCCTAATTCCATAGATGAATCTATCTCACAAGATCATTCACCCGACTTAGAGGTTGTTTCTAGACCCCTAGACTTCTAAAAGTTACCAAATTTAGGGTTAGAAATGTGTGCTTCTCAAGTTTTGTTGGATCACTTTCCATCCAAATACCCAGAGGACTTGCCTGTTCCTGACATTGTGCATGAACCAATTGATATTTCCCCAATCCCAATATTATCCCCATATTTTGTTCTTTACGCACTTCCAAGTGTAGTAAAAACTTGGTTTGGGGGTAATCATCTATTTTTGATAGTTTCAGTGTCTCCGTGTTCCCATAATATAAGTGTGAAACTGTCATTTGTATATATTGTATTTTGGTTGATCCCCAAATTTTCAGGTTGTTAGTGTATGAGAATCCTTTCTGTACATATCCAGTAGGTAGATTTTTATTTTCTTTTTAGACTTTTTCTTTTTATTTTTCTTTTATTTTTAGTGTTCTTTGTTATTACTATCGTTTGATGTGTGTTACAGAGAATACTGATTTTCTTACGTCAATCAGGTGAAATCTTCTAATCCTTTCTCTTTGATTTACATTTGTCTCTTTTATTTATATTTATATTGGATGCCATTGCACGGTTGGAAACATTGAGGACAATGTTAAGTTTAGGTTTGGGGGTAGAGTTTCAGAAAATTGATGCCAATAAGAAACTCCAAAATCTAGAAACTTGTGAATTATTCAGGATAACACTAACCATTCTAGGTAGATGGAAACATAACTCTTATCTATAGGAATTGGTATGTCCAGCTAAATGGTCTATTCATATCTGAATGCACTCAGGGGTTAGAAATAATATGATAATCATTGAACAAGCATATCTCAGAATCATCATAATCATATCACTTTCTATTTTTATTTTTGCAATTTTATGTTTCTCTAAGTGATTTGGTGGGGCCCTAGTATTGCCATAAGGTCGTAGCTCGGATGCGTAAGAATTTTATTTTTTTTGAAAAAAAAATTGACACTTTGACAACAATATGTGTGTGTTCACCCTGTTTTCGTCGCCTTAAGCAAGCGTGGAATGCAGGATCTATGGGAACTATCATGTAATCTGCTGAAAAGGAGCATGCGCTTAGATTCAAAAGATCTAATCATGTAGTCGGAAAAAAAAAGAAAAAAAAAAGAAAAAAAAGGAAAAAATTATGTATATAAATAATAATAACAATATGAACATCCGAGATGGACTTTATACTAATATTTTGGGAAACATCGTTCACCTTAGTCAACATATGCACAATTCATCACTTTTATATCCATCTTCTAATCTATCCTTGTGTTTGAATTCGATTGATTCCGGGCAATGTGAATGTTTATCCAGTTTTGGATGTTCAATGATTATTTGAGTAGAGTATTGCATTCTAATATGAATTTTAGTACGTTGAGTGCAAACTCATGTACAACAATTAGATTCATACAGGGTAATGATTCTTATAGACGAAGAATTTAGTATGCCAACTAAATAGTTTGTTTAGTGCCTATCCTAAATCGTTCACAGGTAGCTGAAATTTGGAGTAAAAGGTTTTGTGGCTACACCTCTTGTAAACCCTCACGAAAAAAACTCGTCCGCTTAGGCCACTTATGGGTTTAAAGGCTTATTACATATGCTAAATGTAGTCGCGATTCCTGCGAAAGTGAGTTAGGATTTTTATTTTCTTTTAGATTATATTTGGAAAGTTATCTCTTTTTCTATAGGAATTGGTGTGCCCAGTGAAACGGTTTATTCATAAAAGGACAGAGTTCAGGTGTTAGAAATAACATGATAGTCGTCACCATATCTCGGACTCTATCTCGACCATATCACCTTCTGTTTTTATTTTTGTAATTTTTGTGTTTTTCTAAGTGATTTGGTGGGGCACCAATATCGAATTGTTATCGCCTCCAGGATGAAATAAAGTGTTTGAGATCAAGCCCTATTATTATACTTTATCTTAAAAAATAAATAAATAAAATCGAGTACTGACACTTTGATAGCAATATGTGTTCTCCCTGTCTCCGTCGCCTAAGCAAGCATGGAACGCAGGATCCATGAGAACTATCATGTAAGATGCTGATAAGGAGCATGCGCTTAGATTCATTTGATCCAATCATGTTGTCAATACATTTATAATTGTTTTCGATCGCTGGGACCCTTGTATATACCAGCTGAGTCGATATTAGTATAAGGAGTAAGAAAAGTGGGAGCGTATCTCAATCCATTAGGATTCATCCTGGCACTTACCTCCAGACATATATGGGAAACACCGTTCACCTTAGTCAACATGCACAAACTTCATTTGTATATATACATCTTCTAAATCTTTTCATGTGATTGAACTTTGATAGATTCTGAGTATTGTGGTTGAACGACTATCTAAGTAGAGCTTTGTTTTCTTATATATGAATTTTAGTATGCTGAGTGCAAACTCGTGTACAACAATTGGACTCATATAAGGTAATGATTTCCATAGCCGAAGAATTTAGTATGCCAACTAAATAGCTTGTTTAGTGTTTACCCTCAATCTTTCACAAATAGCTAAGGTTTGGAGTAAAGGTTTTGTGCGTATACCTCTTGTAAACCCTCACGAGACAAAACTCGTCCACTAGGGACACCAAGGGATTTAAAGGCTTATTACATATGCTAAATGTAGTCGAGATTCATGCGAAAATGAGTTAGGATGTTTTTTTTTTTCTAGATTAGATTTGCTCGAGGACTAGCAAAGCTATTTGATAGACACATTTTTGTGTCTAAATTCTGCTAAATTCTCTATTTTACTAGTGCTCGATTTTGTACTTATTATGGGTTTTTATGTCTTTATATGTATTTTTGGGAAATAAACATTTGTGGAAAAATCGGCTCAAAAAGTTGATAAAGGCATCCAAAAAATTGATAAAGGAACCCACCAGATGGATTAAGGGCACCCTCCCTTTTGAATTTAAATCCGGAAAGGGTGGAAAGAAGTTCTTCACGCGAGAGAAAAAGTCTGAATTGGGTGGGAACCAAAGTTCAAGGGATGTAAATGTGTTTTTGGTATCTCAAACCGAAGAAAAAAATCAAAACAGGTCCACACACGTCAACCACAAGTGTTTCTTGCCGAGAAACAAGGCTGCAATTTAAAGTTATGGCCGCAAAAGGTTTATTCCTATAATTCGGATAATATACGAATCTGATTTTATTTTGGATGAGATTTTGAGTCCTTATCATCTAAAAGATGTGTTAGGGATCCTTGATCCTATAAATAGAAAGAGAAACAAGAAAAAAATAATCTGGGAGTCGGGAGAAAATTTCAGAAAAAAAAATTTGTTCGCTGGTGAAGAAGAAGAAGGAGTACAGACCACAGAAGAGAACTGTTGTTAATCACGTCACCTTTTCTTTCTTCTTTTACGGCGCCCAGAAGCCGTCTTTTATTCTCTGTTTAATTTCTATTTTCAGCGACATAGAAAACAGTCTCAACAACACTTATAACCGTAGTTGTTTTCTGTGTTACTTCTGTTTTTCTCTTCTTTTAAGCACTTTGAGTTATGAACATGTATTTTGAGAGAGTCTTTGACATGATGATCTAGACCCCATGGCTAAGGCGACGGAGGAAGCCATTTTTCCAATAATAAAGTGCTATATTTTTATCTTATTAATTTTTTGTAATTCTTTTATGATTATTTGCTTTAAATTAAATTTGAAATAATGATTTTTATTAATTAGTTGTGTTTTCTTTTGATGGGTCATGCTTAGCTTAGAGATATTGAGTCTCATACTTTTGATTTACAACTATTATTTTGAAAATCTAACTTTGACAATATTTTGAATCAATTGAATATATGAGTTGCGAGATAATTATTAATGCTAAATCACTTGAAAAATTGACTAATGATGGAATTCTTAGTCTCAGTTCTTTCCATAATCTCAATTCAATTTTAATTTGATCTTCTTTATTTTAAGTATTAAAAATTAGGTTTAAAAATCATATCTTCACAAGTCTGAGTATCGAATCTTTTACCACTATTTCTAAAACACATCAACCACAGACGTAGAGAGTCTGGTAGAATTTGGTATTGATATTGGTAGTATTTGCACGACATAGTGTCAGCTGAGGCAGCAATGATAATCAACGCTTGACCAGAGGCGCAAGTATAAAACACGTTTGTTGTTTGAGAGGATGATAAAAGCATATTTTACATATTTAGAGTGTCAATTTCATGCTAGTATTTGTTAGATTTCTTGTGAATTATTGTACATTACATTTTTTTTGTTTATTATAATCACGTAGAGAACGAAGAAACGAAGCCAACGACAAAAGAATAAAGAAAGTTATAAGCAAAACAAGAACTAAGAGGAAAATAGTTTCAATGAAAATTATTATTGACACTCCGTCATACATTAAAGGGCAGCTGAGATTCAAATAATTATAATGGCACCAGATATTCCGCTAAGGGCTGCCAGTTTTTAAATAGTGTTAACGGCATCAGGCCATATGTTACGGGCACCACCTTCATCGTCTTCTTCACGCCGGAACAGAGACGCTGTTGGTTTGAGTTCAGCTATGAGTTTGCTGGCAATGATGGAGTCGAGAACATGGTAGTGATAGATTCTTTTGGTGGTTGCAGTGTAGAGAACAAGAGAGAATGATGGTGTCTCGATGGTGTGATTCATGGTAGATGGAGAAGAAAAGGATGGTGGCTGCTGCCATTGTTGAAGAGGAGCTCGGAGTTGAGCTTGGTTAATGATTTGCTGTTGACGTGAATGATGAGCTAATGGCAGGAAGTAGTGAGGAGCTGTTCCACGGCAGATGATGTAAATCTGTGATGAATCGTAGATGAAATCGAGTTTGGCTTAATGGTAGTTGGAGCTCGAGCCTGTGATGATGGGTAGTAATGGCAGTTTTAGGTTGTAGGATGGTGATTAATGGGTTTATCTCGACTCTTGAGCTCGAAGAATACTTACAGTGAGACGAGATGAATATGGAGAGGATCTGTGATGATCAATGATGGCTGTAACTTTGATGGCAGTTAATCGATGGAGCTGTTGTTGGCTATGGGACTCACTCGAGATTGATAAGGATGTTGGACATGATTGATGGTGATGGAGTTCGAGGCTGCTATAATTGAGAAACATGAACAAAGATGGCAGGTCATGGAGCAATGGTTGATGAAGAATCTAAAACTGATTTCGCGTGTTGGAAGTGGGTTGTTATTCAAGGATTGGGACATGGCTGTGGAGCTGTAGAATAGAACAGATGGATTTGGGTTGTTAGTGACGATGAGTTAATGGTAGAGAAGATGACGCTGTTGATGGTGGCTTTGATCAGTGATGTCTTGGTGGCTGAAAGAGATGGGTTGAGGCTGGAAAAGTGAGATTTGAACAAGTAGAGAGAATGAGAAGACGTAGTTGATTTTGGACAGAATATTACCGAAAAAATATTGCAGAGCTTCAAAGTCGAAAATCAGGGAACTAGTTTCCTTGTTTCGAAAGAGTCGGAATAGAATAACAGACGCGAGATGCAAAAGTGGAGTTTGGTATACTAGGGAACATCAAGTTGGATACATTAACCGTAATTAGAGAAGACACACCCGTCCATTTAGATTACACTAAAATTCTAGCCAATCAAGAGCTGTAATCATTTTGTTAAAACACCCGATGAGAAACACACCCGTCCATTTAGATTACACTAAAACACCCGATGAGAAACACTTATTTTCTTCACGTGTAAACTACAGTTTGAGATAAAGATGGGTGAGTCAGTTAGTATCTCACATCCTTTTCCATTACGGATTTGTTGGATCGGGGATCTAACCGACGCCTATATAAAGCCTCCGACCCTAGTAGAATGACTCATACCTTTACACAATTTCCGAAAGCCAAAAATAATAGTTAGGAGACGGTGGATGTTCTTTGCCTGCGATAATATTTTCGGTTTGAGTTTATTATTTTATTTAGTTTTTAAATGCTATTAGCTATGTAAAGCTAATTTCTTAGGATGATTTTAAAGTCCTGTAATGAAATTTTAATTTATTTAATCAAGTTTGTTTTAAGTTTTATTGTTGATTATAAATCATATTTGAAGGATATCTTTACAGATTAGAGAAAACTAACGGTTATATAGGATATAATATACGCTAAGAGGGATATTTTTGTGAGTCACTGTCACAATTATCATGTCAATACTCACAATGCCGACTGTTGTGCAAAAAGTCGGCATTGTTGTTGTCTTTGTTGATTCAATGAATTTTGTAATGGATTTCTAGAAACCACATGTTTTTCTTTTGGTTCTTTGATTTGAAGTTGAGGCATTTTCTATTAAAACAAAAATGAAAAATCTTTCGGTCTCTTTAGAAAGCTGGCGATCTATCCTTTGTTTTTTATGTGCTGATGAAGAATTGATTGATCATATTGTTTACCTGTGAGAAATAAAGAATGTTAATTGAAGTTTGAAAACGAAAACTCATACTCATGATATACAAAAAAAATTACTAAAGCAGAGTGGTCCATATTATACAGTAGTACTTTCCAGAAAAAATCATTCTCTAATTAATGGGGGAGATGCATTTATCATCAAGTCTGTATTTTTATTTTTATTTTGTAAGAAAGCAAAAGAGATGAAGAAAAGGTAGAGAAATGCATGCAGAAGTATGAACAGAATGAGAGAAAATTACAAATTAAGGAATGTACTTGGAGATAACCTTATGAATTTTTTTACGTTGAGCAAAGAGTCAACGTTGTTGCATGTCTTCGACAATACCTATTGTACCTGGATATTGGGGGAATACCAAAAGTCGACATTGTTAAGTTGATGAATGCAATACCGACTTATTAGAGTCGATATATTGTCTTCATCAACTTAGCAATACCGACTGTTATCTGAGCTTAACAAATTAATATAATTAACACTAATTAATAAAGAATAATTTAGCCATTACCAAAATTATTTGGATAAGAGATTCTTTAAATTACTTCATAATTTTTTTTTTGAGTATCCCCCAATTTATGAGGGTATTCCCCAATTAAGGGTTCTTGATTATCTCCATTATTCTTATTGTCTAAGAATATTGATGTATTCCCCAATTAAGGGTTCTTGATTATCTCCATTATTTTTATTGTCTAAGAATATTGATGGTTATTTAAAGTGATCAACTAAATCAACCAATCAATATTTCTTCTACTAGTTTTGAGTTGTATGATACGTGTAATTGTCACTCAACTCTTTACAAAAATAGTACATCGTAAGAACTGATAGAGGGATTCTGCTAAGTAATTATGTATAGAGATAACACTAGTAAGCGGGCTGAGCCTATGCGTCTGATGCTAGGATCAACCTGATTCACAGAGTGTAAAGCGTTCGACTAATTTACACCTTGAGAGATTATTTTTGGTGGGTTAGTTAGATAGAATCTGGTAGTCGAGCACTTTCGTACCAATGAAATAAGGAATTTCGGGGGTAGCAGAGCTTATTGCTATTCTACGGTTGGTAAAAATATATATTAAACAAGAAATAAACTTATATGATTAAATTTCAGTTCAGTGACGACGAAGGATTCATTAATCATCTTTCTTCTTGTTATTTTAAATCAATTTTTTTAATATTTTCTTTAATATTTATTTCGTTTTAAATCTAACCCCCCCCCCCTTTTTGGTTACTTTATAACAACTAGAAACTCACTGCTCTCTTTGTGGGAAAAAAATTCTTACCATATGTTACCGGTTAATTTTGTGGAAAGAAGTGATTAATTTGTTGTGTAAAGGACGTGCAACAAATTTTGGCGTTGCTGCCGGGGTGCAACCGGTAGTTTTTTTAGTTGTTAATTTTATTATTTAATTATTTAATTTTTAGATTTAAGTTATTTTTTTTATATTTTTTAATTATTTTAGATTTTAGTTTTTAATTTTATTTTCTAGAATTTTGGTTTCATGTACTTGATCTCTGGCACCCAAACGTTGGGATTACCGAAGGTGCAGAATTCAAACTCGCAAGGGGAAAATACTACAAAAACCTCAGTTTTTGCTACAAAGTTCACCCTCAGAAGAGATGGTAAACGGTGAAGACCCTCCACTACCTCCATCTCCAGAGAGGAATACGTTGAGAGATCTAATATCCCAATGTTTGGACTCTCAACCACTGTGTATTACTCTGAGTGACACAGTGGAACTCAAATCCAACCTCTTTCATTGGCTTCCTAAATTCAAAGGACTACCGGGTGAAGATCCTAATCGACATCTGCAGCAGTTTCAGAATACAATACGAAGTTTGAGAAAGAGTGATGAGGATTCTGATAAAGCTTTCCTACAAGATTTTCCATTCTCACTGGCAGACCAAGCAGAATCATGGTTATACTACCTCCCTTCCGGAAGTATTAAACACATGGACCGGAATGAAAACACTGTTTTGGAGAAGTATTTCCTTGCTTCTAAGGATGCATCTATTCGTAAGTAGATCAGTGGCATTGTTCAGATTACTGGAGAATCTTTATATGAATACCGAGAGAGGTAAAAGATATTGTTGGCAAGCTTCCCACACCATTAGATACCACCACAACTTATCATCACACACTTCTATGAGGGGTTACTGCCACATGAGAGGCACTTGATTGATGTTGTTAGTAGTGGTGCATTAGCTAATAAAACTATCGAGTAGGCTACGAGTTTGATTAAGAGCATGGATGCAAACACACAACAGTTCTACACTAGATATTCATCGAAAATTCAAAAATTTAGTGAGATGGGTAAGTCCTCACACATAGAACAACGAATCGTTAATGTAGAAAAGATGGTTCAACGGGTAGCTTCTGTAGTTTTTCCTACATACAAAGACGAAGCTGAGGTGATTGTTATATTTCCTAATCAAGTTCCGAGGTATGATGCTTATTCTAATACTTACAATCCCGGCTGGGAAGATCACCCAAATTTCAGTTATGCGAACAAGCAAGCTGCAACTCCTATGCCAACTTATGGGTGACAAGGTGGTTTTCAACCACAACATCAACAATATCAGCAGCCTCAACAACCTCAGAATCAAGGTTCTAACCTTGAAGATTTTCTTAAATATTATATGAAGAAACAAGATATTATTTTACAGAGACATGATATGGCGATAAAGGACATTAAGACTCAAATGGGGAAAATGGAAACCGATATGAATCTACTGAAGGCACACACATCAACAAAGTTGTCATCACAACCTATTATGAACCCAAGAGAAGATGTCAACTTTGTAACTCTAAGGAGTGGGAGGAAAGTCGAAAGGTCACAACAACAAGAAGAAAGTAATGACGACGTAGAAAAGGAAGTAGAGGTAGAAACCGTACCAATGGAAAAGCCAACCTCAACCGGCCAACCTAAGGACACGGTGCCTACTTTTACTACTCTACCACATTTTCCTAGCCGCTTTGTCAAGTCAAAGAAGCAAGCTCAAGATAAGAAAATTATGGATATTTTCAGCAAGGTGCAAATCAACATTCCATTTATTGATGTCATCAGAACGGTACCAAGGTATGCCAAATTTCTAAAGGATTTGTGTACACAGAAGGATAAGTTGATTCCTAATGAAGTTACTCAAGTAGGAGAAAGTGCTTCGACTATGTTGTTGAAGAAGACTCCTACAAAGTGTACATATCATAGAGGTTTTACAATGCAAGTAACTATTGGTACTAAGAGGTTTGGGCGTGCTTTGCTTGATTTGGGAGCATCCATCAATGTTATGTCAGCCGATATTTATGATTCTTTGAATCTTGGCCCGTTAAAAGAGACATGGATTGTCATTTAGTTGGAAAAAAAGTCCAACATATATCCTGAGGGACTCATGAAAAACGTGTTAGTTCAAGTGAATGATTTTATCTTTCCGGTTGACTTCTATATTGTGGATATGCAAAATGAAGAGAATTGTTCATCTACTGCGTTACTTCTTGGGAGACCGTTTATGAAAACTGCTAAGGCGAAGATTGATGTTGATAGTGGCACACTTACTATGGAATTAGACAAAGAGGTTATACGCTTCAACATATTTGAAGCAATGTGTTATCCAAGTGATGTTCACTCTGTTTTCTCTATCGATGTCATTGGTTCGTTAGCACATCGGATGTTAGATTTGAGCAACGAAGATGAACTTAGAGTTGTGCTACAAAATAGCATTGAGTTGGAAGTCTATGGGATTTCTAACCTGGACATTGACGTTGCAAAATAATTGGTGGAGATGTGTGGTGCCTTAACGGTATTACAAGAAGTCAAAACGGGTAATATCTCATACATTTCTTTACCCATAACTAATGAAGTTCCTTTACTTTCTATTGTGAAGGCATCTGAATTAGAACTTAAGCCTCTACCTGATCACTTAAAGTATGCCTACTTGAGTCATGGGGAAAGAGGTTCCAGTCGTTATTGTAAAAAAAATCTCACAACAATATAGGAAGAATACTTGATTAGGGTTCTGAAAGAGCATAAACGGCCATTGGTTGAAAAATTGCTGACATCAAAGGCATTAATCCATCTATGTGTATGCATAGAATCTTAATAGAAGATGATGTCAAGCCAGTACGTGATGCTCAGCGAAGGCTTAATCCCCCAATGATGAAGGTCGTAAAGAAAGAGATCCTCAAATTAATAAGTGTGGGGGTAATTTACCTAATTTATGACAACAAGTGGGTTAGTCCGGTGCAAGTGGTACCTAAGAATTCAGGTGTTACCGTTGTCAGAAATCAAGATGATAAACTTGTTCTTACACGAGTTCAAACATGATGGAGACTATGCATAGACTATAGAAAGCTTAATTCAGCCACCCGCAAGGATCAATTTCCTTTGCCTTTCATTGATCAGATGCTAGAGAGGTTAGCGGGACATTCACATTATTGCTTTTTGGACGGTTATTCGGGATATAATCAAATTTTTATTACATCGAAGGATCAGGAGAAGACTACTTTTACTTGTCCCTTTGGTACATTTGCATATAGACGAATGTCGTTTGGTCTTTGCAATGCGTATGCCACTTTTCCGAGATGTATGGTTAGTGGAATGTATTATTGAGGTATTTATGGATGATTTCAGCGTTTATGGTGATTCATTTGATATTTTTTTAGAAAATCTAGAACTTGTACTAAAAAAATACAGAAATACTAATCTTGTTCTTAACTGGGAGAAATGTTATTTTATGGTGAACCATGGTATAATGCTTCATCACCTCCCAAGGTCTTGAAGTGGATAAATCAAATATAGATTTAATTAGAAACTTACAATACCCCACTTTAGTGAGGGAGATTCGCTCGTTTCTTGGTCATGCAGGTTTTTATTGACGGTTTTTTAAAGATTTCTCCAAGATCTCAATGCCAGTGTGCAAACTGTTGCAAAAGAAAGTTACCTTTAACTTCGAAAAGGAGTGTAAGGATTCCTTTGACATACTGAAATAATTTTTGACTACTGCACTAATTATCAAGTCACCATACTGGAGTTTTTTATTCGAGTTGATGTGTGATGCAAGTGATTATGAAGCCGGAGCTGTTTTGGGTCAGAAATTGGACAAGCGGTATTAATGGGTTATTTAAAGTGATCAATTAAATCAACCAATCAATATTTCTTCTACTAGTTTTGAGTTGTGTGATATGTATAATTGTCACTTAACTCTTTACAAAAGTAGTACATCGCAAGAACTGACAGAGGGATTCTGTTAAGTAATTATGTATAGTGATAATACTAGTAAACGGGTCGAGCCTATGCTTCTGATATTAGGATCAACCTGATTCACAGAGTGCATAAAACTCGACTAATTTGTACCTTGAGTGATTATTTTTGGTGGGTTAGTTAGATATAATCTAGTATTCGAGCACTTTCGTACCAATGAAATAAGGAATTTTGGGGGTAGTAGAGCTTATTGCTATTCTATGGTTGGTAACAATATATATTAAACAAAAAATAGACTTGTATGATTAAATTTCAGTTAGTGACGATGAAGAATTCCTTAGTCATCTATCTTTTTATTATTTTAAATCAATTTTCAATATTTTATTTATTTTTTACTTCGTTTTAAATCTACCCCCCCCCCCCCCCTTTTGGTTACTTTATAACAACTAGAAATTCACTGCTCTTCGTGGGAACGAACTCCTTACCATATATTACTAGTTAATTTTGTGGAAAAAGTGAATTGATTTGTTGTGTAAACGACGTGCATGAGAGGAAGTATAATAACCGCTTGAATTGGGCGGACATTATATAAACGCTTGGTGTGAGACGTACTCTTAATGTTTGTTTGATATCAGACAAAGTTTAAAAGTGCGTCTAGCTGATAGACGTAGTCTAAATGTTCGTCTGATGAGACGGAGCTAATACTTGCGCCTGATTAACATGAGGTGAGAAATTATTTATCTGATGTAGAAGCACACGTTCGAACAACGTGGTTCCCTCTACTCGGTCATTGGGTACTATGCGGATATTACAAAACACATCCCTACTGTTAAATACATTATTGAAAAGGCAGGATATGGACGTTTATTGACCATGGATTTAGGAAAAACCTCACATTCATTGATTGACTATCTTGTTGAGCGTTTTTGGAATACAACGAACACTTTTCACTTCCCCTTTGGTGAGATGGGGTTCACACCACTTGATTGGGTCAGGTTGACAGGATTGAGTATTGGTGTTGGGGTTGATGTTCCGTATGAACCAGCCAAGTACAAATTTGGTTATTTCCGTAAACATTTTTTCCAGAGATAAAAGACCCCTTAGTTTGTCAAAGAGAAGTTATCGCCCCGCAGTGGGTTTCATATGCAATTACAGTTTTATTTTTGAGCACATATTTCAAAGAAGATACGTTGGTTGCTAACGATGATATCAAACTTGCTGAAAGAGTGGCCACAACCTTTTTTATGTATGTTTTGGGAAATTTTTCTTTTCTAATGCCAAGAACTATATTGATGTTGGATGGTTAGCTGCTTTTTAGGATCTTGCTGCAGTTGGCACGTATGACTGGGGTGATGCTGCTTTTTCGAAATTGTATTCGACACTCGGTGCATTTGGTAGGGGACAAAAGTCACTAAGCGGGCCCTTCCAAATATTAGAGGTAAATTTTTCTCCTATTCCTACTTCCTTTAAATGTTAATTTGTTGGTAATTGATTTATTTAGTTGGTTGTTATGACATAGTAGTTTTGGGGGTACGAATATCTGGACATATGTCGATCGACCAAAATCGCAACTAGTGATAATGAACAAATGTGCCCTAGAAGTTCTCGGTGGAAGGCAAAGAAGAAGAAGACTATTGATATTGTTCGCTCTAGGAATTTGCTTAATCAGCTGATTGTGGAGCACGTGACTTGACGACCGTGGGAATCCGCCAGATATGTCCTTGAATCTGATGTTGGACGCATGGCTATGGAGCTCTCAGAATCAAGGGTTATATTTTCTTGGATTTGCACTATGAGTTGATAATTCTTTTTATGCGACCATTGCAATATATTAAAAACCAATAAAATTGTTCTTTATTTTCTTTGTACATCATAACATGTACCTTGGAGATTGGTGTTGGAGGAAAAACCATTATATTTTTGGAGTTCCCAGAAACCCACATGTTCGTATTGGCAAGATCAATAGTGATGAAGCAAATCAGTTGAAAGAAACCGGTTGGCCAGATGCAACGCCCTTAGTGCAAGTTGTTCCGTTGATATGTATATATACAATATCAACGACATGTAACTAACTTCCAAAAATATGTGACCAAAGTTAATTAGGAGGTCGAAACATATGGGTATGCTGGTGACCATATTAAACACAATATTCAAGAACCTAATGAATATGTAGCCATTCCTCCTCAACAACAATTATCATACGTAAGTATACCGCCAACTTTATTTTGTAAGTACACAAAAATATGTGTTAATGTCATTTATTTTTTGCAAGACAGCCGGAAGCTTATGATTTGGCTCAACAATATACCGATTTTACTCAAGAATTTCTTCATTTTACGTTAAACGAAACGCAAAAGAGAATGGACTTTATCATGGCGAAAGATGAAGAAATACGGGGACTACAAAATCACAAAAACAATTGGGAGGGACAACTATCCCATTTCCGTATGCAACAACCACCCCAGCCTCAACTTGGATTATGTGTTTTTTCTCAAACTATGCCGCAAAAATTTGGACTCCAATGACTCAGGCATCAACATCAACAATGTCATCAGTTAATTACACATCGAGAACATTTATGCCTCCTTTTATCCCACCGCGATCGGCGTCATCGAATCCAGATACAGATGGTAGGGATGACTTATTTTGTATGACTATCAGATGGCCTGTCATATCTTTTATGTCTTATCTTTGTTGTGTATAGTCATTCCAACCTTCTACTTATTAATGTCTTGTCTTATCTGTTAGGGAATAGTCATTTCAAATATCAACTTATTAAAGGCTAGTCATTACCAAGAGTGTGTAGTCATATCAAGATTAAAATAGTTTCTTTTTTCCACATTATAATGCTCTCGGATATGTCTATAAATTGAACACTAAATTTCTCAAATGATATAAACCAACAATGAAAACATTAACAACCAATGGCATACTATGAGAATAATGCTCACAATTCTGCTTTTTGTTCTTCTTCTTCTCCTCCTCCTCCTCCTCCTCCTCCGCCTCCTCCCTTCATCCTCCTCCTCCTCCTCCTCCTCCGCCTCCTCCTCCGCCTCCTCCCTTCCTCCTCCTCCTCCTCCTCCTCCTCCTCCTCCTTCTTCTTCTTCTGATAATAGTTTCTACTTATCAGATGAAGATTCAGTTGCATTGGGCCAAAATAACTAAGCAATCAGTTTGGAAACTGTTGTTACAAGTGTGAACTGGCTTCATACTCGTATAAAAATACCAAGAGAACGTGAGGCGGGACATATACTCCAATGGAGAGATTACTTTGCTAACAACCATAAGTTTCCAACTAATATATTTCGTAGAAGATTCAGAATGCAGCGAGAATTGTTTAAGCAAATATTGGCAGATGTCGTGTCTATAAATAGTTATTTTTTTCAAAAAAATGAAGCTTGTGGCGTTCTTGAATTAACCCCTCACTAGAATGTTAGCTTATAGATGTGCGACTGATGCAATAGATGAGTACTTATACATTGGAGAAACCACTGTCTTGGAAAAAACTTGTAGGTTTTGTAAGACGATTGTGAAATTGTATGGGAAAGAATATTTGTGTTCACCAACTGCAGGTGATGTTGAACTGTTGATTAAGGAAAACAAAGACAGTGGATTTCCAGGGATGCTGGGTAGCGTTGATTGCATGAATTGGAAATGGGATAAATGTCCATCGGTGGAATCAGGGGCTTTATCGCGTATAAAGGGAGCAAAAGTATTATGTTGGAGGAAGTGGTGTCATATGATCTCTGGTTTTGGCATGCATTTTTTGGTATGACCGGCTCAAACAATGATATTAATGTGATGAACCGTTCTTATATTTTTTGAAATCTCATAAACGGGAAAACATCACCAGTGAACTTTGTGGTAACATTCATATGATATAGGATATTATCTTGGTGATGGCATATACTCAGATATTTCTATTATTGTGATGTCTATTAACATCCAGATTCCAAGAAAAAACAAAAAAATTCAGCGATGCAAGAGGGTGCACAAAAAGATGTAGAACAAGGAATTAGTGTACTGCAACAAAAATTTGCCATCATCAAGCAACCTGAAAGAATGTGGAATCAAGATGTGCTTGCATATATCATGAAAACTTATATTATTTTACATAATATGATAGTGGAGGATGAGCGTCTACCCGGTGACTGGCCACATGAATATGAACAACGCTTCTATGCAGCACCGATGAATATATCGAGAGAACATAATGTTGAAATTTCGAGACGCCGACGTGCAATACACAACAAAGAGACGCATTTTCGCTTGCAAAATAACTTGATTGAACACTTATGGTCAGGTTTTTGAGACAATTAAGAATTTGAAAACCAGACTGATAGGTTTTCTGGATATATCTCTTGTAAACCCTCCCGAGACACCACTCAACCGTTAGGGGCACCTAGCGGTTTAAAGGCTTGCTGCACATGCTAAGTGCATCCGTGATGCCTGTAAAAGTGAGTTAGGCTTACAATTTAGAAATTGTATTATCAATCGACTTACTATGTTGTAACGTATTTCAAAAAACTGTGGTCGTGGTTTGATTGTGGTTGCTCGAATAGATGAGTCATTGGACCTCAACGGATGTGTTTTACAAAAAATTTACTTTTGCAATTCCTTTACAAATGTCCCTATAAATTCACATCTTCTTCACTTCACTCTTCATATCTTTTTTACTTCTTTAGCACCAAACATCCACTTCTTCTTCACATCCACTTCACTTTTAGTTAAAAACAACATCTTCAAAATTTATATGGCTAGCTTTGATCCGGCAAAAGATTTAGTTATATGCAAAACTTGGATCACCCAACAATCTCGTCCTGCCGCTCGACAAAGAGCTTTACCAGATGAAACCTTCTGGAACCAAGTATGACATTACTACAAAATAGACTTTGGCGATTCTCGTCAAAGAACACTAGATGACATAAGGGATAAACTTGTTTTAGTACAGGAAGAAGTTACGCAGTTTATCGTTCTCCAATCAACTATTTATAACAACTGCATCTATCCTGAAGAAATGACCCATGATCGACCTGTAAATCTTTTTTTCTTTTAACTTATTCAAATCTTACTTTATGTTTCTTTCAACTAAAATTTTACTAATTTTAATGTTTGAATATTGCAGGAGAGACTAGCAAAAGTCACGTACCATGAACAAAAAAGAAAACAATTTTAATTTGATGAGTGTTATCAGTTTTTAAAAACAAAGTTTCCTAATCTACTTACATTCATGAAAAACCATACATTTGAAGTTGATTCCGGTGAAGACTATGTTTGATTATAACAGGTTTTGTGGGTACATCTGTTTGTAAACCCTCACGAGACACAACTCGTCCACCAGGGTCGTTTGGTGGTTTAAAGGCTTTTTACACATGCTAAGTATAATCGTGTTTCCTATGAAAGTGAGTTAGGGTTTTAATTAAGTATTGTAATATGCTTTCGTTATTGTACTTCAACCGGCATAATCTATTTTGCAATGAATAAAATAATGAAAGTAGCATAAATAACCAATATCAATTATTCAAAACAACATTACATCACTAGATGTTAAGATATCTCATTTTCGTAGGACTCGCAGTTGCACTTAGCACGTGCAACAAGCCTTTAAACCATAAGGTGGCCCCAATCGACGAGTTTTGTCTCGTGAGGGTTTACAAAGAGATATACCCACAAAACCTATAATCAAAACAGTTATTCCTCGTTGTCGGAATTAGCAGGAGTTGGTTGTCGTGCTAATCGTTCCGGGTTCATATGAGGAAAGATGTCTACCATAGTTGATTAGCAATGATAAAAACGAAATGACGTTCCGTAATTTTCAAGGTATGCATTACGGGAAGCTTCGTCCTACAATAAACAACCAAAAAAATATTCAATAAATGTATTATTAGAAAATACTCTTTAAAATAAAATCCAATTGAATGGTAAACACTTACAATCATTTGGTTTTTCATCCATGACGCCCTTGTTCGATATAGTGGTATTTGTATTACCACTAACCTTTGCACAATATTTTTGATAATCCGGAACCGATTTCTGACCGAGTTGCAGCATCGATTGTTTGGGTTCCCATCAATCTCATTAAACATTTGGAGAACCGGGGACCAGAATAACACCGGGGATATATTTTTTGCGACGGGAACCTGTGTAACATAATAGTAAGACCAAACTAGGTTTTGATCTTGTTCTTCAGTATAATTAGCCATTACTACTGTGAATAGTGAAGATTATAAAATAGGAACAATGAAAAAGAACAAGGAGTATATGGGTATGAGAACATGAAAATTTATTATGTGTTATATTGAGCGAAAAATATTGTATTTATAGAGATAAAACATCAAAATGATTGCGAACACTGTGAACATCAACGGGAAAAAAATGACTCATAAGGTGAACATCGAAATTAACAATAGTAGACATACATGGCTGATATTTGCAGTGTCTAGTCTTTTATCGTGTGGTCATTCACAATAGAGCATTGCAATGGGTCCACCAGATGTCTTTGTAGTTTTACTCTTGTCAAGTCAAGTAGGAGACTAATAGATAGACTAATATTTACAATATCTAGTCTTTTATCGTGTTGTCATTATGAAATATGCAGTGTCAATTAATAAAAACCAACATAATTTAGTCAAAACAACAATACATCATATTCCTGAAATTCAAACCGCTAGTAACACTAAAAAATAACGACACTTAATCAGTCTATTCCACCGAAAGACACACTGGACATTTCCAGAAATGTTTTCCATACGTTTTTTTCTTTAGAAGTGTGCATTTTAATATAAGTGTCACAATTAGGCATTGAGCATTCAGTAACATTAGAGCATTCAAATTGAATTATGTTTGGACAGTGCTTGGTTTGGTGACCTTCTTCTCCACAACGATTGGACACACACGTTTTCAATTTGGCATTATCTTTGAAGTTTTTACAGAGATCATTTACCCTTTCATATTCTTTAGCTTCACATCATCGTCTAGCAACTGTGCTTATTCACAACAATTTGGATATTGATATTGCAAATAGCTAATTTTTTCCGGTTGTGATTCAATGACCATTTTGATACTAGGACAACCAACTTGTGTACACTTAGAATACATCTATGGGCATTGCATTAGACTATGGTTATCTATGAAACATAATGGACAAACCTCTCTTGCTTCTATACATAATTTCTGTTTTCCTTTGCTTTTAAAATACATATTGAAGGTGTTGGAGTTGCGCATGCTTTATGTAAGATGTGTTTAGAATAAATAATAGAGAGGGGTGGTTTTATACGAAAAATATAAATGTTATGTAACCATTTATATCCGTTGGATGTAAGGTTCAAAAAATTTACCCGTTAGGCGTTATATAACCATTTTTACAGCCGTTTGATGTAAGGTTTAAAAAATAGAGACGTTGGCCCTTTATGCATATAAATAGGATAACCCATTCTCCATCAAACACTACTTCATTCAAGAAAATCCTTCTACATCATTCATTACTTTCTTCAAAGTAAAACTCTTTTGCAATGGCAAGTCCATCATCAACTACCAATTCAACTGAAGAGATACTCAGAAGATGCAAACGAACTACTCCATCATCATCATCAACTACCAAATCAATAAGTGCGATGGAAGAAGAGATACACAAAAGAAGTGAACCAATTAGTGCCATGGATAAAGAGGTACTCAAGAAACAAGGTTACGACCAATTCCAACTAAGGGAAAAATTAAACTCCGTTGAGGATAAGATGGAATGGGTTAGGAATATGTCGTCATGGATCTTCTAGAAGAACATCGGGATGAGGGTATATTTTGGAATCTGGTAAAAACAGGACCTTTCATTCCCAAGTTGGGCGCGAAGTACAGGGGTCCACTCTTTGTTTACAAGGAAGACTATGTTTCTGATAGGACCATTCATGTTAAGAAGTTGTGCTGCAAGGATAACGAGTTTGTCGCTAGGCACAAAGGGGACAGGTTTGCGGCATAGGCTGCATATTCCAAATGGAGAGGAGAGCGATTTTATCATTTTGAAGCCGAAGTATAATAGAATCTCGTAACGGAAAATAAAGGAAGATTTATCTCTTTGTCGGGCCTTCTATGTTATACAGGTCTAAATATATTAGGTCTAATTATCACCTAATTTTAAGAAAATATGTAATTTTAAGTTTTTATCTATTAATGAAAAAATGTCTTATTTTTAGAGCAGTTGTAGTTTCAATTTTTAATTAACAAAGTTTATTTTAAATTAATGATCATTTTTTACATAAATATCCGCTGATGTTAATTCGAAAAATAGAGTTGGTTAAAGTTTTCATCTGAAAATTTAATTACTCGAAATTTAAAGTTTCCATTAATTCAAACAACAACTACATTTGAAGTTCACTAAAATTAAAAATAACACTATTAATTCAAAACTAAACTGGAAATTAAAATACTAAAATGGAAATTTAAAACTCTTAATTCAATTCAAAGAACTTAAAATTAAAATCCAAAAAGTACAAACTAAAACTGCCAATGATAATTAAACTACTAAAACTATTTATTAATCATAATAATCAGGTTTCAACTAATCCGGCAGCGCCTTAAGTTTATCTTCTTCTACACCATAATATGTCTGCCTTTCGAAGTTCGATGTACTATTTTGTTACGTCATCCAATCCAGAGACATCCATCATCATTATATGAAACTCTTCGATTGTTTCTTTCTTTGTGTCAAGTTTGTCTTGCCTTGCTTGTTTTGCCGCAAACTTTACCGGAGACTCAGCTCGTTTTGCTGCAAACTCGGCTTCTCTATGCTCCTTCTTCATTTTTGATTGTTCTTTGTGATGGGTATTGAAATTTTGTTGCTCTTTAATAATTATTTCCATATTTTTCTCTTGGGCATTGGATTTCTCTCCCTGTTTTCTTGAGACGTTTCACTGTTTTTTTTTCCCATCTTACAGTTATATGTGTTAGCTATGTCTCCTATATCTCCCTCGTCACTGGACTAGCCTTGGCTTGTTTCCTGTCTTTCCCCGTCTTCCTCGCCACGCTGAGAATCTTCCAGAGCTTGTGACGAGTCGAACACAGTTGTCGATCGCCATGAACATTTTATATTTTCTAACATAATTTCGTAGCACTCTTTGTGCTTATATTTTTTTATCACCATTGCATTCCTTGAAGCGCTTCCTAACTTCTTTAATCTGTTATTGTTTTAAAAACAGTTTAGTGCTTGTACATGTAAATAATTATTATGGGTTATAACGATTGCTTACCTTCCTTTCTGGGCTCCATCCAATATGATATTCACCTTCCACTTTCGCCTCTTTTGCATAGAAATGCGCCACATATTTACTTATTTCCTGAAATCGTTTCTGAATGGGGGTCCAACTGCGCTTCGGTTTTGTAGGTAGGGCTTGTTCCATCCCAGCTTTGATGCGATTCCAAAATACCTGTTCTGATTGATCATATCAAATAGCAGAATCTTGAGATATTAATAAATGAATTTTACACATCGTTATATCTTCAATTGTTGAAACATTTGGACCACGTGGTGTCGGTGCCATAATTCTAAATGATTTGAAAGACAAAGGATACGAAAGTAGTGAAATTTTTCTGATACACAAATGAAATGAATTGGTAGTACTGATGAAATGCTCAACGAATTCATATATATATATATATATATATATATATATAAATGAAAGATAACCGTTGCAATAAAACAGGGAGTCGGAAATTTCAAACGTAATATTGTCGTTACACCCAGACGCCCGTATAATCTATGCTTCACAACAAACGTACATATATTTAAGAACTGTTTGACTCAGACACACGTTAATAATAGCGCCCCACACAGACGGACGTATAAGCAACACCCCACACATGCGTACATTATAACAACGCCTCTCACAAGACAGACGTATTGTTTACGTCTGGTGGGGAGGACGTTATATCAACGCCCAACACAGACAGACATTATGTCTACACTCCCATCAGACGTGAATATATTCCCACATACTCTCAAATGTTATATTACCGCCTACTCTCAAACGCACACAATACTTGTGCTCTATCAAATTTGGTTTTGGTCGGGTTTCAGACTATTTTTTGTCTCAAACCCTAGAAAACCCGACCAAATATAGTTTTACTCCTCATGACAGTGATTGATTTTTGGATCAAATTTGGTTATACTCCATGATTTTACTCCATATCTGTGGACGCTCTAAGATCATTCTTGTTATGTACACCTATGCCATTTTCTCGAGGTTGCCCGGTGTTAGCCCGTATTTCTGAAAAAATAAATATTCACAATTAATTTGTAGAATTCTGCTGAGAAAAGCTATAAATTAATTTAGTGATGGATATAAGATAATTTCTAGGAATTCAGTATTAGAATATAACACTAGAATTGTGTAAGTCGCTCTATACTAGTAGACAATCTATCTAGGAGCATTGTGTTTATTCGAGAACAAGGTACATGAAGGTAGCAGTACTGTACCGGGGTCTGGATGTATATTCTGTATGGTTAGAAATCCTCTGAAAAGTGTTGCAACAAACACCAGTAATATTTTATGATCTCAACAGAGTGATTTTTGAATACAGAGGTAGGTACTGATTTCAGTATAAATATTATATAGAATATAAAATATTGAAAGCTCATCCGGATGACGCTCTAATATTATATATATATATTTAGATAAGTTACAAGATCAGTATAAGATACCTATAACGAGATTTTTATATTATAATTCTCTTACGTAATATAAATATGATTTTTATATTTCTAATGCCGGGTCAGTGATATATAAAATTCTATTATTTCTATGCTTGTACCGCTGGATACAGACGATTTTACTATTTTAATTTTGACAAAAATTCACCATCTACAATGTGATAATCCACAACCCACTTAGGCCCGTGTACCAAAAGCACTGCACTTCTCTCTAATCAAATAAATGACTTTCTTTGATTACTCATGGTTACTTGTACTATATACATGCGACTCAACGTTAGATCACCAGTATTACCTTAGTGAAATTGAATGCATTGAGTAGTTCCTTCATTGTATGTAGATCATAATGATCTGGTTAAATTAAACGGCATTTGACGATTCGGTTGACATTAAAAAAAGATCTCAAATCATATGTAATTTACTAATAGTTTTATATTAAGTATTTTGGATGGTGAGATCATTCTACTAAAAGACTCAATATACATTTTCTGCTATTTCTTTTTGAGATTTTTTAATTTTTTTTGTGAAGAACACCAAAAACATCTCTGTAAACAAAATAAATAGTACCATGTGAACCCCGACACACGTGTGTACGTTCACCCTACTAGCAAAATTAGGAAGAAAATACAAATAACCCATGATTCAGATAATGGATTTGGATAGGTTATTTACGGTTGGAAAATTTGAAATCCTCAGGATCGATTGATTGTTGTTATGAACCTCTTTGAGAATCCTTCTTTGTTCTTCAATTACCGTGAAGCCTTGAATATAATTGACTAGAAACTATATTGCTTGTTCACACCCTAGTCTCCCTAGAAATGCAATGGAAATAGAGAAATACTGCTTTTCTATAAACCCTAGACTTGTAGCAGTAAACATATATTGCATACTTATAATAGTAACAAAATATTCTTATATAGGGGTTTATGGACTTCAAAGTAGTCACCCGTAGGATTCTTGGTAAAAACTTATCCGAAACTTATCCGAAACTTATCTAACATTTATTCATTATTGCCAAAAATATAATCACACTCGTGAAAAACGTATTATAACCTCCTTTTCAAATCTTGATTAGACTACATACTGGCCATTGATTGTTTGTTTTCATTGCCCATTAATTTTTTTCATGGATTGTTTGTTTTCATTGCCCATTCATTTTGTTCTATCACTTCCTAACACACGTGAAAACGTATTATAACCAATGTAGTCAATCTCGGATCTCGGTCGTGTCGCGGCCGGGACCTTGACACCTTGACACCTTGATCTCGGGGAGATTATCGGTGAAATATCGGATAAATGTAAATGTTAGATTTATTTCAAATATAATACATAAACATAAATTTTAATAAAGAAAAACAAATAATGAGTTAAACAACGAGCATATTACAACTCTAATTTCAAAGTTTAAGACCAAGTTTGACCAACTCTAATTAAACAACAAGCTATGTGCTGGAGGCAAAAAAGAGATGGTCACTCAGGCAATAACACAAACATGTTATGTACCATTTTTCATTTACTACAGCTGCAGATTTTCATAACTTCTAAATTCTTTCTAGTTCTTGCAAAGATAAGTTTAAGATAAATCCATCATTCGGAAGCCATACATTCAATTCATTCATCAAACAAAAATAAGAATCAACCTAAACCAATTTTTCCTTTCAAAGCTATCATCCTACCTTGCTTGACTTGATTAGGTCTCAATTAGGGAAGAAGAAGAAGAACAATGCAGACAAGATTCGAAGTTTCGTGCATTCGAATCAAAGACAAAGGAGGGGTTAGATCATTGGCTCGGGTTGGTGATGGAATTCATCTAGAATTTTGGTAACATAAGTTTTTTTTTATAAATCAGATTTCGAGAGCCATGATGTCATTAGTAGCTTTGGGTCCAATTTTTTTGTCAAAAAAAAAACAAAAAAAAAATCAAAAAAAATTCAAAAAAAAAATTCAAAAAAAAGAAATTCAATTTTTTTTTTAAAAAAGAGCTTTTGGGTCCAATATCGGCCGAGATACGGGTGTCGCGGCCGAGATACGGACGTCGCGGCCGATATTCGTGTTCAAATCGCGGGGAGCGAGACCTCGGATATCGTCAAGGAAAATGACCGATACCTTGAAAATCGCCGCAATCTCGGCCGTAACGGCCGAGATTGACTACATTGATTATAACCGGCTTTTCAAATCTTGATTAGATTAAATACCGGCCATTGATTGTTTGCTTTTATTGCCTATTAATTTGAGACTATCACTTGCTCTCGCTATTATTAATTAGACCATTAATACAATTTTCATTATGACGAAGTTATTTCGGACTGACTGATTGGAACATGCGGGACTTCTTTGATTTCGTTCGATTTGATTAACCACTTTTAATTTTTTTGATTAATTGGTTTAATAACCCTTAGATCTTATTTTATTGGTCTAGAAGACATCTAAAATAAGATACTTCTCTACTGTCCAAGAATCTTATATATACTTGTCTAATATCCTAAATTGATTATATTACCTAAATTGTTACTTTCAATAAAACTGATTTGTAAAGAAGGTGAATAAAATACCCTTTATAGGCCACTATCTTTTATTACTGAGATATTAAATTCTAGTTTAACGATGTGTACATCACATATTTGAATTTGAATGATCCTAAACTCTAATCTGAACACATAGTATTGTATGAAAATCGAGATGGGACTGATGATTATTACTCAAAAAGAGGCTACACTTCAGTTCTACGAGACTGATGTCACCTAAAGTTCTATTGGGTTCTATTGAACTTTCATGAGAAATATTTATGAGTGTCATCCACAATATAGAATGTTGTAAATTAACCTCTACTAAAAGTATTTACTAGCCAAGGCAACACCCAGGGATGGTTTTAATGGAGTCTGTGAGTCAGTTACCATTAGGTGGTCATTGTCTGTATATACACCTCGAGTCCCTAATAATTTAGAGACAACCTAACCAAAAAGTTACTGTAAACCTTTATAGAACGATTCAAATATATGCCAATAACTTTCTATCTCACACAAAATAACAAAAATAGTTGTACATATAGACTCTATAGTCTTTACTTAGCAGAAAAACAAAATAAATTATTAAACAATTGTATAAGATCCATTAATAGTTAGCAATATTATTTATCAATTTGATTAACATTAGAATGTATACAGTGGAACCTATATTACCACTAGCACTACCAGGCCAATTTCTTTGTTTTTCTATGTACATATTATTATGATACTGCTTCATTTCGTGATAAGCCACCAACAATATTATCCATATGCCCATGACCATTCCGAAACGACTTTGACATCATCTTCCTTCCGCTTCCCCTTCGTGCGGATCTGGCATTGGATTCCTCGGAACATTATGACCTTCTCCACTTGACTCATTTGAACATTGCATAACCATCATTGTCATAAATAATGGATCCGAAGACGAAGACTCTCATTTGACAACCCTTGCATTATTTTTAAATATAATCTATACTTTTTTTCAAATAACAAGCAACATTCTCTGTTTTCAACATTAATCAACTGCATAATTGTTTTTGGCACGACATTCTTAATACCTTAATATCTAATTTGATTAATAAGCTACATGATGAAACTAGGTTCATCTAATAAGAACACATGATGAAACCAGTTTCATCCAGTGGTAATACATGATGAAACTAGGTCCGTCTAGTAAGAACAAATGATGAAACCAGGTGCAGTAGAGTTTATATTAAGATGAAACAAATTCAAAAATATGTAAACAAGGATTTACAAAATTGCATTAGATTCTAGGCCAAAATGTAAACAGTAACAACACATGGATGTATAAGGTTTCAATCCTTCTTTCTTAACTCACTAACAACCTTCACATCATTTCTATGTCCTTGATTCAGTAATCTTCTCGCTTTTGCTTCTTACAACAACTTAAGTCATAATTCATTAATAACTCTTTGTAAACCTAAAGGAATCCAAGTACATTCTACTTTAAACCTTGATGAAACCAATTCCAATTGAATCTTAAACAAGATGAGATGAAAAAACCAAGTTCAACTAATCTAAGATATGATGAAACCAGTTTCATCCTAGTTTAAACCTGGATGAAACCAAATTCAACTGAATTTTAAACATGATGAAACCAATTCCATCCTAGTTTAAACTTGGATGTAACCAAAATCAACCAAATCTAGACCGTATTTTCCCAAGTTTATATAATTCTAGATTCGGATTAAACAAAGTTCAACTAAATTTAACCATAATTATCCTCATTCGTCTCATTATACACAAATAATTAGTAACATTGAAATCAGAAAGGAGTACCTTTAGACATGATGCAAAGAGAACAGTAATATAATCCAATTTTGAGTAAAAGAGAAAATATCTAGTAATATCAAGATACAATGTATTTTAGTTATATTTTGTATTTTACATCAAACAATAACACAGTGGATACAATTTATAACGATACAATATCCCATTATACTAATATTTCCCTTGTCCATTACTAATATATACCATTGTATCAAGGAGAACTACTTCTTTATTAAAAGAGAACTTCCAGTTTCCTAGTGACAACATATAATGAAACCAGTTTCATCCAGTAATACCATAGGATGTACAAAGATTCCATCCAATGGCAACACAAGATGGAAGCAGTTTCATCTAGTGAAAACACATGATGAAAACAAACTCAATAAATTCTAAACAAGGATGTACACGATTGCATATGAATCTAGAGCAAGAATTTAACTAATTCAACAAATTGTTAACTAGTATATATGCATGTGCATCAAAAAGAGAATTAGGGTTTAATCAAAAGAAGAAATTATGGTTACGAATCATGGATGAAAAAAGGATCAAACAAATCTAAACCATCAAATGCATCAAGTTTTTAATAAAGATTTAAACCAATTTGAAATCAAATGTAATCAAAGACACAATTATGGTTAGAAATATTACCAATTTGAGCATATTCTTCATTTTTCTTTTGGTGAAATTGATTTAACATAAAACCCAAATTCTCTTAGTTTGATGAATTTGAAAAATTTAATTAAATTAGGGCGTTTATTAAACACTTCATTGTTGATTTTGGTGTCGATGTCGATGATAATCGTCGAGAAAAACGATGAATGATGATGTCGATTTGGTTGTGGCGATGGTATTGTTTGGTGGTGGAGATGGTGGTGTTGGTGTCGATGATGTTGGTGTTTATGTTTTTGGTGGTGGAGAAAGATATTAGAGGAAGATGACATTGGTGGTGTGGGTGTTTGTGATGGTGGTGAAAATGGAGATGGTGGAGGAAGATGAACTGCTCATGGAAGAGAAAGAAAAGTTTTTTCTTTTATGATTCAAGTGAACTTGGTAGAGAAAGATATATTTGTATTTCAAATGTGTTTCCCGGGATATAGTTGTATGTTATAAAAATATGTGGCACCCATCCATTTCACCCAAACCAACATTTTACTCGTCCACCATGACCAACTTCATTAGTTTTCCGTCCATTTAACCCATTTTCTCTAAATTTTTAAGGCCAACAATTGATCCTATTTAAACCAAGTGGACCATGATAGTCAAATCTATTAGTAATCATCTTGTTTGGTTACATTATTTGATATAATGTGATTATGCAACTCTGCGTCTCTACTCTTACCATGAGTACATGGTGGATGAAATGAAAACGGACGTACATACGACCAAAGAGGTATAGTTGGTTCGTAGTTGGTTAGACGGTGGAGAACTCATGGATCCACTTGAAGCTGGGAGTTGTAAGCTCATGCTGGTTTAAAAGACTCGTCAAAAATAAAAATAAAAAAATATTATAACAATAGTATGCATAAATATGAAAGGATTAAAAAGTTCATTTGAGCCTTACTTTAATCGTTTATACTAGCAATAGTAACTAATTAGTTAGCTAGGACTAGGGCTGATTTTACAATAAGTACTGATATTTTAAGATTATGCAAGTGGAACAAATACTATCAGGGTTTTTGCTAGTCATAAAGTTGATGTGTTACTACGTCAAAACAAGTGAATATCGCGACATTGAGACAATTCAAATGAAATTTCATACCCTGCCGGTTACATAGCAAAGTTGTGTGATATAATGGAACACCCTTAGGATCATGCATGTGACTCATGTGTATTTCAGGACCGTACGTTGTCCATGATTGCATGCTTTTCTCCAGCAGAGCAGTATGTGATTAGTCAGGAATAATACCTTTTTGTAGGATGACAAATCCATAAATGTGATTTTATGGTACATATCGAGTCCATTTATATATTTTCCGAGATTGATAATTTATTTCCCCGAAAGGATTAATTCATTCTGACTCGAGATTTGCACATAAGAGTGTTGGATCTGCAACAATGAAAATACTAAAACAGAAGAAGTTGTTAAGGTTAAGAAATTACTGAATTGATATCACACAATGGACAGAGCCACCTGCTCAGCAAATTGTCCAAACACAATAGTCCGCGGGTACTCCTCAAGAATGAGAGATGATATACCCCCACAGCGGAGATGTTCCCAGGATAGAACTGCCCGTTATGACTAGTATAAGCACAATACTAATCACCCTCAAGAACTTAACAACAAGATGTGGAAGGGATATAAACAAGCAATGTGCGCAAAACAAAACAGGAAGAGGGGAAAAGAAGGCAGGATAGTAGCTGCTTCTGGAGTGAGTTGAAATGAAGAATTCGTTTTTCTTTTATGACAAAAGAAGTGAGTTGTTTTAGTTGCAATTGAATGAGGATCAATTCCGTGCATGAAGCAAGGACATAAATTTGAAACAGAATTAAAACGGTCAATTTATTCTCTCTTTAATTCGGCTTAAATCTCGCCGTGTCAGACGCCCCCCACATTTAAAACAAAATTTACTTTAGTCTTAAATTCTTTTAATGAAATATATTCTGTTCAAAAAGGTAAGTCTTGGTTGGTCCGCAGCCGCAGCTACGCCCGCACCCGCAACCGCAACCACACTCTTGCCCGCAGCCGTAGCCACAGTCACACCCACACCCGCACCCACAACCACAGCCACATCCACAGCCACAGCCGCAACCACAAGTCCGAAAGTACGCAACCGCAAAACGCAACCGCAACCGCAACCGCAACCGCTAGCGCAAACGCAAACGCAAACGCAAGCGCACTTGCACCCGAGCCCGAGCGCGAGCGTGCGTGCTTCGGTACGAAGCACCGCGCGTGTGTGAAAAGTATGTTGGCTCCAACTAGCCCATAGCCTTAGTCCTCCCCTAACCACAAAAGTGTCTAAACCCCTAAGGGCCCTCTCTTAGAGGCAACTTTCTTGGTAATAAGGAGAGGAATCATCTTTAGTTTCTCCAATGTGGGACTAAAGGTTCATTCACAAAAGTGAAAATGAGCTAGTTGCCTTAGTTTCCTTAGTGAACCCTTGGTCCTAATATCCATTCCCACCAAGAACAAAAAATATTTTAAGTTCATTTTCTCCGACAATCCCCACATGAATGAAAACCCGATGAAAATAAAAAATCAGAAAGCGAGAAATATCACTATAGGAAATAGGTGTCCATAAGGTCTTAAACCTTTGCTTAGTGAGAAATTACCGGAACTACTTGATGGACAGTGAACGCGATGTCTTGAACTGCAATCGTTTGGTGTAGTTCATCAATAACTTCCACGCGCGATATCTCTCTAGGTGCTGTTAAGTTCGTGCCGTTGTGTCCATTTTGGCCCTGGACGTATCCCGTTTCTCAGAATGCTCTAGAGAATCAGCTTAATTCTCATAGGAAACGACCCACTTCCTCATTCAGATAGGTGAGTTTAATCAAGATTGTTTACTGCTACACCCCATTTCAATCTTGAATTGAAACTATAAAACTCATTAAGACTTAATATAAAGTCATCCTTCACATGCAGTCACACTATCACGTCTACACCATAGGGAAGGAACAAAGAATCAAATTCTTTGATAGTGTTTCATTTAACCCACCACAAATTAGTTATCTCATTCGAAACCTTGATCTTGGGATCTCCAATCAGCAAGGTTGAGTATCCTTCATGGCAAGTTTATTTAATGAGCTTAATCCCCATTCCCCTCGATGCATTACTAACTATCTCCTTGGACAAACCTTTCGTCAAAGGGTCCGGGATATTCTCCTTAGACCTCACAAAGTCAACATAAATAACGCCAGTTGAGATTAGTTGTTTTAGGGAATTATGTCTTCTACGAATGTGTATAGACTTCCCATTATAGTTGTTGTTTTTAGCATTAGCTATTGCAACTTGCCTAGCAGAATGTATAGATATAGGTGGCACATGCCTATGCCAAAGAGGAATGCCTTCTAAAAAGCATCTTAGCCAAGCGGCTTCCTCTCTTGCTTTATCTAAAGAAATAAACTCTGATTCCATAGTGGATCGAGCTATACATGTCTGTTTGGAACTCTTCCAAGATACAGACCCGCATGCTAGAGTGAAAACATATCCGCTCGTAGACTTAGTCTCCTCTGAGCCTGATATCCAGTTTGCATCACAAAATCCTTCAAGGACCGCAGGGTATCTCTCATAACTTAAACAAAAGATCAAAGTGTACTTCAAGTACCTTAACACTCTAATAAGTGCATCCCAATGCTCCTGCTTTGGATTACAGGTATACCTACGTAACCTACTCACATCATAAGCAATGTATGGTCTCGTACAATTCATCAAATACATCAGACTTCCTATGACACGTGAATAATCAAGTTGTGAAACTCCATTACCTTTATTATTTTTGAGTCTACAACAAGGATCATACGGAGTACAAGTAGGTTTACAATCAAACTGGTTATATTTCTTAAGCACAGATTCAATATAATGAGATTAACTAAGACTATATCCATTAGAATTTCTTCTAATCTTCATCCCTAAGATCACATCAGCGGGGCCTAAGTCTTTCATGTCAAAGTTCTCATTTAACATGTTCTTTGTGGAATTAATTACATCCATATTTGTACCAAGTATAAGCATATCATCAACATACAAGCATACAATCACACATGCATCATTCACAATTTTAATATGAACACACTTGTCAGATTCATTGGTTTTAAAACCACTAGAAATCATTACATGATCAAATTTTTCATGCCACTGTTTAGGTGCTTGTTTCAAACCATACAAAGATTTTTTAAGTTTACAAACTTTGTTTTCACAGCCTTTCACTACAAATCCCTCAGGTTGGTCATATAAATTCTTCATCTAATTCACCATTTAGAAAAGCTGTTTTTACATCCATTTGATGTATTTTTAAGTTATGAATGGAAGCAATAGAAATTAACATCCTAATGGAAGTAATTATCGTAACAAGTGAATAAGTATCAAAGAAATTTACACCTTCTATCTTTATAGCCTTTAGCTACTAATCTAGCTTTGTATTTTTCCACAGTTCCATCCACCTTACGTTTCCCTTTGAATATCCATTTACAACCTATGGATTTACACCCTAGAGGTAAATCTACAATCTCCCAAGTACCATTCTGTATGATGGAATCCATTTCACTAATGGCGGATTCTTTCCACCATGGAGCTTCAGAAGAAGTCATGGCTTCTCTATAAGTCTGTGGATCAGTCTCAGCTAAGCATGTTATGAAGTCTGGCCCAAAATATTTTTCAGTTCTAAGTCTTTTACCTCTTCTAGGCTCAAATTCAAATCATCTTCCTCTAAAGATAATGTCTGACTAGTGGAAGGGACATCTAGAGGATCAACACATGTCATGCGAGAATCAGATTTCAATGAAAAAACATTTTCAAAGAATACAACATCCCTAGATTTCATAATTGTATTCACACTAATTTCAGAAATTTCATAACTTACAACCATAAATCTATATGCAATAGTATGTTCAGGATACCCTATGAAGACACAATCAACAATTTTGGGTCCTATCTTGGTTCTCTTAGGTGGAGGAATGAAAACCTTAGCCAAACACCTCCATACTTTAAAGTATGCATATGAAGGTTGTCTACCTTTCCATAACTTATATGAGTTTTGTCTGATCCTTTAAAGGGTACTCTGTTCAAGACATAGCAAGCTGAGAGGACGGCCTCCCCCCACAAGTTTGCAGGTAATCCTGAACTAATTAACATAGCATTCATCATTTCCTTAAGGGTTCAGTTCTTCCATTCATCCACACTATTAGGTTGTGGTAAATAAGGAGGGGTTACTTCATGTATAATGTTGTGTTCTATGTAAAAATATCCTATAGGAATTACATACTCACCACCACGGTCAGACCTAACAGTTTTAATGGTAGCACTCATTTGGTTTTCAACTTATAGTTTATACATCTTAAAGGCTTCTAAGGCATCATCCTTACCTTTAAGTAAATATATATGACAGTACCTCGTACAATCATCTATAAAAGTGATAAACCATTTCTTACCACCTCTAGTTTGAACTGATTTAATGTCAACTAGGTCTGAATGAATTAATTCTAAGGGTTTAGAATTTCTTTGAAAAATTTTCCTATAAGATTTTTTAGCATATTTTGATTCTACGCATATTTCACATTTATGTTCATTATCCAAACTAAATTTGGGAATGCAGCCTATGCTATCCAGTTTGATCATTGAATTATAGTTTACATGTCCAAGTCTACCATGCCAAACATTCAATGACTCACAAACATAAGCAGAAGAATCAATTTTATTTATTTCAACAGAGGTTACATTAAGTTTGTAGAGACTCTCAGTCTTATAACCCTTTCCTACATAATCCTTACCCTTAGTGACAATAACTTTCCCAGATTCAAAAACAAGTTTAAAACCCTTATCATCTAAAACACCACAAGATACAAGATTTTTGCAGATGTCCGGAACATGAAGAACTTCATTCAATGTGAGAGTTTTGCCAGAAGTGAGCCTTAGCCCAACTTTTCCTTTTCCCTCAACCTGTGCTGCGAAAGAGTTACCCATGTAGAGTTTCTCCCCTTCCCTTACCTTCTAATAGGAGGTGCAACATATCTCTGTTTCCACAAACATGCTTGGTAGCACCAGAGTCTATCCACCAGTCTCTCACATTTGTTACCAAATTGACTTCAGACACCGTGCCAGTGATAGGTGCATAAATCATACATTTTAAGTAGTTTTTCCTGACCCTTATTTGCTATATTTGAGTGAATTACTATGTTTTATTATTACTTTCGAAGTTTAGTTGTCTTTTCAGGTTACAGTTCAGAAACCTGCAGAATGGAGCTGTATGAGAAGAATTACCGAGGAGCCAGTGAAACTCTGCTGAATTTAGGCCTTTCACCCTCCAGAGTGTAGGAAATTGAATTACGAAGCCAACGGCGAAAGAATTCTCGTATGAGGAAGTTATGGGCAAAGCCACATGGTGGCAAACTAGCTTGTGCTGCTAGCGCCCAGGCGCTAAGTTGGCTGAACCGTAGGTGCTAAGAGGTTAGTTGGAGGTGCTAGAGTGGTTTGGTGGACTAGTGGCTAGCCTTGGTGGAGTAGTAGCTAGCTTGGGGAAGTCATATGGGATTAGGAAAGAATTTGGAGTTGATATATCTTGTTGGGATGGAATAAGGAAACTAGCACATTTCCTAATTC
>JAJJMC010025361.1:0-41785 GCA_023531435.1 Papaver californicum | reverse complement strand
TAGAAACTAAGGTGCAAATTAGACACTAAAATGTGTCTATCAACTACACAAAGACCCTGCATCACATGATTTGATGTATTGTTTCCTCTTCAAACGTCGTAAATATTTTATCCCACAAGGTGCTGGATGCTTGAGAAAAACCATTGATGTAATCTTGTGTGAAATGGACATAATTTCTGCAAATGCTTTCATCTTCGGCAATTGCAAAACTTGTACCATAAACTTTTTTAGAACTAACAACCATTTTGTAGAAAAGTTGAAGAGCTTTGTTTTAGATTAAAATGAGGAGAGTTTTGATTTAGATTAACACAAATACGTGTGATAGATTGAGGAGTAGAGAAGGTGTGTGTTGAATTGTATTTGAAATTGAGTATTTATAGGAGGTTCATCCAGGACCATTGAATGAGATAAGCGATGAGCGACATAAACTCTGCCGAGCGACATAGTCTACGCCAAATGACAGAGTCTTGGCCGCCAGCGATAGAGATTATGTCGAGCGATAGAGTCTTTATCGCTCAACAAAGACTCTGCCGGATGTTCAAACCTCCAAAGTTGAGCGTTTGAGAGGTCAATTTGTCTATTTGAGAGGTCCATAGTAGCTCAAAATGGAAAAATTGACTCATTTAGGAGGTGCATAGGACTTGACCTCGGGGTTTTATTTTCTTATATTCGTTTCTTTGTTCAACTCTAATAAGACAAAGTTCTATGAAAAAAAAAAGTATCCGATAAGAATTAATTTTTTTTACTGTGGAGTTATGAATTTTTTTGTTGGACAAAAATTGAATTCGGTTAGATTCAGGTGGTAGACATATAAAAAATTTAGATATTATTTTTATGATTTTGTTATCAACCAAATTTTAATTATCTTTTCAACTAACAGAGTGTATCATTAGTCATTAGTGTTTTTAGGGGTAAACAAAAGAATGCCCAATATATATGTTTGATCACGTGTTATATTGAATCTAACGCATATTATTTTTATTTTTGTGAATCATTAACGCATATTATATATGTGTGCGACTTGCGTTTAGGTTGCATGCACTTTTTAACTTCTTTTTAAAATCCACAATTAATTGGTACTAGAGAGTAGAAACATAGCAGCGGTGCATTAAATATAATTCAACCAACTCAGTATTTACTTTGCAATTATATTTTTGATAAAATTCACAATTAATTGGTACTAGAGAGTAGAAACATAGCACCGGTGCAAATTAATTCTTTCATCCGTACTTTGAAATAAGATCTAGGGGCTTCAGTCTTTCCCAACTGTCGACTGATAAAATTTAAAAGTAAGAAACCAGAAAACAAAATTTAGAAAAAGAAAGAAAACCCTGACCACTTTTATCTTATTATTAATTCATCACAATTAATTCTATCTTTCATCTCCATTTTTTGGTGTCTTTTATTGTCTATAAAATCCCTTCATTCAGACATCTCTCAATACACACACGCAGTCATTCTCCAGCTCGCGCTCTCTTTATCCACCATAATATTATTTGTTTTCACCATCTTCATCTGTTCTACGAAGATGGGTTCAAGCGAGGTTGAAACCCTGGTTTACGACAGGAAGTTCTCGTCTGTGGTGCCAGCTGGTGTAACCGAAGAAAATATGGCTAAAGAACTTAGTTGCATGGATATAGTAATGAAACTTCATTACTTAAGAGGAGTTTATTTCTTCACAAGTAGTGCAGTTCAGGGTTTAAATATAACACATTTTAAAGAGCCCATGTTTAGATTGTTAGAACTTTGTTGTGTTACTGCAGGAAGAATTCGGAAATCGGAAACAGGACGACCATTCATCAAGTGTAACGATAGTGGTGTTCGAATCATCGAAGCTAAAACTGATAAAACCATCGATGAGTGGTTAGAGATGCAGAAGGATCATTACTCTGTTGATAATCATCTTGTGTCAGATCAAGTTCTTGGTCCTCAATTAGCATTCTCACCTTTGGTTCTTATACAGGTTTGTTTTTTTCGGTTATTAGCTAAGTCATAAACCGATAATCAACTCTCTGGAAGAAAAAAAAGTCTTAATGCTGAAAATTATGTTCTATTTTGCAAATCTTTGGTGAGAAGTTTGTATTGAAAGAAATTGCTTAGTAAACCAAGAGATTAGTTGACCGATGGAATTCCTTTTACCGGAGTGTATATTTTGGTGGATACCATCAAGGCTTACTTGCTCTATCAACCATCTCAATATTAGTATATTCCTCAGTACGATGATTTTATTTGGCAGGATTAAAAGCAGTCAATTTGCATTTTGTAAAATTCCAGTAGTATTTATCTTGTTCTTGATGAGAATCGTGTAGACTTTTAATGACCCTACAATCGATAACGGCCATAGGAAATCATGACATCTTTTCCTTTTACATCTAATTATTTATCATGACCGGCTGCATCATAACAGTATTTTTCTTCCATGGCTGCTCAAGCGAGATTTAAATGGAAAGTGATATTTTTGCATGTGTGGCAGTTAATTGTCTTTTTAAATATATCCATACTATTGATTAGGACTATTCCAGACCTAATTGATTCTTTTCAATAAATCCATAAAATGACAGAAATTGCCCACCTGACTAGAAGCCACTTTAATTAGGTTTACTATTTATCAACAGAACAAAGTAGCTAAAACAGGTTTGCTGGGCAGATAAGAAGTTCTGCTCAAGTAAGACTCTGATAAGTTACCAGCAAATTAATTCTGGGAAATTAATTCCCACCGGCAGCAGGAACCAGAATATCAAACACTTGCACCTAACTTTTTACTTGTAAGGTTTCTACTTACCTATATACATAAATGACACCCCTCACATGGTCCCGTTTCTTGCATGGTCTCCTGATCATTCAACTCATCCACATAGGAAAAACAGATCATCTTAAGGCTTCTATACTCATCAAAAGAGATATAGTATAGATATTAAACATATTCTAATCCTTTGAATTTGCAGTTCACTTGGTTTAAATGTGGAGGACTTTCAGTGGGGCTCAGCTGGACCCATGTCCTGGGCGATGCATTCGCAGCTTTAAATTTCATCAACATGTGGGGTCAAGCAATGGCAGGAAACCCACCAACCAAGTCACTGCAACTCCAATCACAAGTCCAACCCAAGCAAGCTGATCCAATACTACTATCAGCCCAGGCAGAAGCACAACCACTATCTGTCAGAAGGGTGGAACCAGTGGGAGATCACTGGGTTCCTGCAATTAACTGCAGAATGGAAACATTTTCCTTCCGAATAACAGCTTCCCAATTAGACGACCTACAAACAAAAGTGGCAGGTAAAAACCAGGCTGGTAAGCTTCCAACATTTGAAGCTCTTTCAGCTGTAATTTGGCAATGCATAGCAAAAACAAGAGAAGATAGAGAACCAAATGTGATCACCATCTGCAGAGAAGATTTTCATAACAGAGATGCAAATATTTTGAACAATAATCAGATATTATGTATAGTTAATGCAGAATTCTCCGTAATTGAAGCTGAAGTATTGGAATTAGCTGAATTGATCATCAAGAAATCAGTGGAAGAAAAAACCTTGGTTGAAAAAACAGTGGAAAAGGTTCAAGGGATGTCTGACTTTTTAGTCTATGGTGCAAACCTGACATTTGTTAATTTGGAAGATGTTGGACTTTATGGGTTAGAGCTGAATGGACATAAACCAACTTTCGCAAACTGTAGCATCCACGGAGTAGGCAATGAAGGAGTGGTCTTAGTGCTTCAAGGACTGGAACCTGTCAAAGAAGGCAGTGGCAAAGGAAGGACTGTTACCGTAACTCTTCAAGAAAATCAACTCACACAACTTAGAGAAGAACTCGAAAAGAAATGGGGTATCATCTAAGAAGTGTGAGGAGATTTTTCTCACTTCATAGCAGTTCATCTGAGAGAAGAATTATACTGCTTCCTATATTTTAAGGGTGTGTTTGTTTGTTTTCATTCAGTTTATTTTGGTCAAACAAGTATTTAGAGATTGTTATTCAGAGGAAGTCATGTAACATTATGAAAGCCATGTGGTAAACGAATTTATTCTGTCACGAATATATACAAATACAAGGCAGTGAATCCACAGATAAAAACAACTAATTAACAACATAACAAAAGCGCAGATACTTTATCTATTTTGAAGATATTGTGAGCCAGTTAGGGATATTATAACCTTAGACTTCATAGCCAGGGTTTATCTTCTGCTGAACATCTCCATAGCTCTCTAACTCTTCCATGTCTTCCAAACTTAAGAATAATGGTAGCCTTTGCTGCAGTTTAAGTGGTTGGATTGAAAGAATTTTAACGTTACCATCTGACCCTCTACCCCCAGCTTGCTCCACAAGAAAACTAAGAGGGTTTGCCTCGTAAACTAGACGAAGATGATCCCTTGGGTTCATAGTTACCCCTCCATACATCAAAGTTCGATGAAAATCAGCAACTAGTGAGGAGATATAACGAGCCAAATACTTATTGGGAAATTTGCCTTTGCCTTGTCTAACAGTGTTGATATATTTCCTTAATCCTTCAGGCCAGTCAAAGTATCGTGCATCATTGACAGAGTAGATTTGCCCTGAAGCAACAAATAGCAGCAACAGTATTGTGTTTAAGGAGGTCCACTTCAAATTTCCATACAAAGAAAGAAAAAAGAAAATAGCAATACAGAACGAGCACAAATAATCACAATGGTGTCTCATGTGTGTAACTCATTAGGCTGAGAAATACGAAACCAGCTTGATATATTTAAAGATATAGGAAACTTGAGGTCTTTGTATTAAACATTATAGGGAATGGACCACAAATCAGCGGTTATTATCTATGGAAGTAATCAGAAAAACTAATTCAAATTTGGATCGCCATTGAAGATGTCTTTGCTCTTAGGGTCCATCCCAGGACTAAAAGAACGGTGAAATGTACTTTAAAGACATGTTCTGTTTCGTTTTTGGAGGGAAGCTAAAGAGTGTGAGACCATATGTCAATACGACAAACGAAATAAATTACCTCGAGGTGGAACTTTTATCCTTGGATGAGTAAGAACAAAGTCACCAGTTATATGATCTAGCGTGAATGCATGTGTTCCCGAACCAAAGCTGACACATAATATTGTGGCTGATGAATACAAAACATAGCCAGCTGCAATGAGTTTACCACCATTCTGGAGAGAGTTGAGTTGAGCTTTCTCTTCTATGGGTAGATGGTCTAGTTCTTCAAGACGGTTATAAATCCCAAATATCGTACCTGTGGGAGTGGAAGCATCGATATTTCAAGAGCCATCCAATGGATCGGTGACTACCACAAATGGGCCATCATCAGTTATCCAAACTGGAACATCATCTTCTTCTGAAGCCATTACTGCAGCTTTGCCAGAATTCCGGAGGGAGGACAAAATGATTTCATTCTACACAAGAAGCATTTTTAGCAATCAGGCGTACACATCTCCTGCAGTCATAACTTGGAAACTTGGAGAAACCTACTAATTACTATTGAAGGTTAATAATTCCTCGATCTTACTGGACCAATCAACAAAAAAGAAGAACTATAAGGTGACAAAAACTGCATGGGCTCCCTATTTTTAGGCAACGAAAATTTGAATAATCATCTAAACCATCAACGTCGTGATCCTTCTCTCAGACTATGCAATTCCAAATTCTTGTTGGCATAATAAATTGAGTTCTTATCCAAGCACTCTTGGGATTACTTTTATTTGTCTAAGTTCATTGTGTTGTTGTCAAAGAGTCACATAGAGATTTGTAAAGTCCATCCTATCTTTATGATTTGTCAAAATGTCTCTTTGTATTTTGTGATCTCCTATCTATAAAAGGGAGTATCATGTAGTTCATTTTCATCAAGCAAAACAGAAAACAAAACAAAGCAATACAGGAGAAGAGCAAAGCTCTCAAAGCTCAAGTTATCAAAATATTTTTTTCTTTCCAAATAGATCCTAGGCCTTCAAATTGGTATCAGAGCCTCGTTTAAAATGTCCAACAATCCAGTTTCTCTTATGCCTCGTTTCAATGGAGAAAAATTCGATTATTGGAGCAACTTAATGAAGCTATGTCTTGAATCTCAAGATCTTTGGAGTATCGTTCAAGATGGTGTTGAAACACCAAGAGATGAAGAAGATGATGTTGAAACACCAAGAGATGAAACTCAATTGACCGATGCACAAAAGAAGACTTTGAAAAAAGAAAGACAAAAAGATAGCAAAGCTCTCTTCCAAATCTATCAAGCAATCGAAGTTCCGATCTATGAAAGACTAACCAAGGCAAGTAGTTCGAAGGAAGCGTGGAAGATTCTTCAAACTACTTACTCCGGAAAAGATCAAGTGAAGAAGGTTCGTTTGCAATCCTTACGAGCCGAGTTCGAAAAATTGGAGATGACGGAAAGCGAGAAGATTGTCGAATATTTTACAAGAATCACTTCTCTTGTAAATCAAATGGCAATAAATGGCGAAATCATGGAAGCTCAAAGAGTTGTCGAGAAAATCATGCGAAGTCTACCCGAGAAGTTCGATCATGTTGTTGTGGCTATTGAAGAGTCACAAGACTACTCTTCGATGACATTGGAGAATTTACAAGGAAGATTGGAAGCACACGAAGCAAGAATACTCAAAAGGAGTCCTAAAATTTCTTCTTCCGATCAAGCATTAAAATCCTCAACTTCGGGAGGCCGTGGTCGTGGACGAGGTAGAGGTCATGGACAAACGAGAGGCAGAAAAACTTGGTCCAACAATCATGGTCAAGCCAATTCAAATGAGGAGGCGAAGGAAGAGGAGAAATCCGTCCAAAATAATTTTCAAAGAGGGCGTGGTCGAGGTCATACTACTTACAAAGGTAAAAAACCTTACATTGAGTGTCACTATTGTCACAAACCGGGACACAAATCCAATGACTGTTGGGAGAAGTACCCTGAAAAGAAACAAGAAGTCGGCTATGTGCATAAAGCCGAAAATTCAGAAACTTTACTAATTGCTTCCAATGGAGATTTTGGAAACACTTGGTACTTGGATAGTGGTGCTAGCAAACACATGACGGGAAACAAAAATTTATTTTCAAATCTTGTTGAAGCTAACCATGGGCAGGTTACAATTGGAGATGCGAAGTCTTACAAAATCGAAGGTGTTGGAGAAATTTCCTTCAAGACAAAAGCCGGAAAAGCCGAGAAAATGTCCGATGTGTTCTACGTGCCGGGATTGAAAAGCAACTTGCTAAGTGTTGGTCACTTGTTGAAGAAAGGATTTGATATCCGTTTCGTGGACAACACTTGCATTATGAAGAAAAATAATCAACCCGTTGCAAATATCGGTTTGAGTTCTAATAATTTATTTCCACTCAAACTTGATATTTTGAATGTTTCTTGTTTCTTAACTGCAAAAGAGGATGTTTCAAAGTTGTGGCATGACAGATTTGGGCACCTCAATTTTCAAAGCCTAAAGGAGTTGGCAAACAAAGCAATTGTCCAAGGACTGCCGAATATCAATGCAATTGGCGAAGTTTGTGAAGAATGTCAATTGGGAAAGCAACACCGAGAGTCGTTTCCTTCCAAATCGAATTGGAAGACAAAGTCACCTCTGGAGCTCGTTCATACCGACCTTTGCGGACCTTTCCGAGTTCCATCTCTCGGAGGTAATCGATATTTCTTATTGTTTATCGATGATTTCACAAGAAAAGTTTGGGTGTATTTTGTGAAAGAAAAATCCGAAGCTTTCTCTTGCTTCAAAGATTTCAAGTCTCGTGTCGAGAAATTTTCTGATTCTCAAATCAAGAATTTGAGAAGTGATCGAGGTGGAGAATACTTATCTTCTTTATTTGAAGATTTTTGTCGAGTCCATGGGATTAGACACGAATTGACGGCGCGGTATACACCTCAACAAAATGGAATTGCCGAACGGAAAAATCGGACGATCATGGACATGGTTCGGTGCATGCTAAAGAAGAAAAATATGCCATCTGATTTTTTGGCCGAAGCAGTCTCTTGTGCCGTTTATTTGATCAACCGGTCACTGACAAAGAGCTTGGAGGGTATTACACCAAATGAGGCGTGGTATGGTAAGAAACCAAATGTGGTACATCTTAAAACATTTGGTTGTCTTTCATACTCACATATTCCGGATGCTGCAAGAACCAAGCTTGATGATAAATCTGAAAAATGTGTTTTCATTGGCTATAGTGAGAGGACAAAAGCTTACAAGCTTTACAATCCTCGAACAAAGAAAATTGTGATAAGCAGAGATGTTGTTTTTGATGAAAAATCCTCTTATGATTTTTCGAAAATGTCAGATTCACTAACATGGCAGGTTCTACTTGATGATGAAGAAGATGAATCAAAATCAGAGGAGGCCAATGATGGTGAAAATGACGAATCCCCAGAAAATTCACCATCACCACCACCAACAAAGACAAGGAGCTTGACAGAACTTTATGATGTGACGGAAGAGATAGACGAGCCAAATCAAATCTTCTTTGCATTCTTTGCAGGAGAAGACCAAATTTCTTATGAGGAAGCCTCAAAAGAAGAAAAATGGAATCAAGCTATGAAAGAGGAGATCAATGCCATTGAGAAGAATGGTACGTGGGAGCTTACACTTTTGCCTTCACACAAATCTTCTATTGGTGTGAAATGGGTGTACAAAACAAAGACCAACCTTGATGGTTCCGTAAACAAATACAAGGCGAGGCTTGTTGCTAAAGGATACAAGCAAAAAGAAGGTGAAGACTTCAATGAAGTATTTGCTCCGGTTTCAAGACTTGAAACAATCCGCCTAATCATTTCTCTTGCTTCTCAAAGAGGATGGAAATTGTACCAAATGGACGTCAAGTCGGCTTTCTTGAATGGTTTTCTTCAAGAAGAAATTTATCTTGAACAACCACCCGGATTCGTGAAGAAAGGCGAGGAAGAAAAGGTGTACAAACTCAAGAAAGCTCTCTACGGCTTGAAGCAATCACCCCGTGCATGGTATGATCGAATCAATAAATATTTTCTGAATTATGGTTTCGAGCGTTGTCCTTTTGAGCACACTCTTTATATCAAAAGAAATTCGAATGGAGGTTTTATGGTGGTGAGTCTTTATGTTGATGATCTTATCTTCACGGGTGATGATCTTAAGATGTTAGAACATTTCAAAGCTTCTATGAAGAAGGAGTTTGAAATGACTGATTTGGGAGAGTTGCACCATTTCCTTGGCATAAATGTGCAACAAACGAAAGGAGGAATTTTTATTTCTCAAGAAAAATATGCAGCCGAGATTCTTAAAAAATTCAGAATGGAGAACTCAAATCCTGTTACAACCCCTTGCATTACAGGATTAAAGTTGAGCAAAGAAGGAGAAGGAAAGTTGGTGAATAAAACTATGTTTCGAAGCTTGATTGGAAACTTGATGTATCTCACCGCCACTCGTCCGGACATCATGTTTGCTGTTAGTTTGATCAGCAGGTTTTTGGAAAAGCCATATTCAAATCATTTGGAGGCGGCAAAAAGAATCCTTCGATATATAAAAGGAACCATTGACTATGGTGTCTTTTATGAGAAAAATATTCCTGTCAAGCTTGTTGGTTTTACAGATAGTGATCATGGAGGAAGTGTTGATGATTCAAGAAGTACTTCCGGATATGTTTTTAATCTCGGAAGTGGAGCAATTTGTTGGAGTTCAAAGAAGCAACCAATCGTATCTCTTTCTACTGCTGAAGCAGAGTATATTGCAGGTTCCTTCGCCGGATGTCAAACGATTTGGTTGAGAGGAATTCTTGAAAGTATGAATTTCAAGCAAAGTGGTCCTACAACACTCTTTTGTGATAATAACTCGGCTATTTCAATCTCAAAAGATCCAGTTCTTCATGGGCGAACAAAGCACATTCGTCTTCGTTTCCATTTCTTAAGGGAGCTTGTTCATGAAAAAGAACTCAATCTTGAGTATTGCAAAAGTGAAGAGCAACTTGCGGATATTTTCACAAAGCCACTTGGAGGTCCCGTATTTTCAAAGAATGTTGAAGCATTGGGAGTCAAGAGCAAACTCAATTTACGGGAGGCAATGTTGGCATAATAAATTGAGTTCTTATCCAAGCACTCTTGGGATTACTTTTATTTGTCTAAGTTCATTGTGTTGTTGTCAAAGAGTCACATAGAGATTTGTAAAGTCCATCCTATCTTTATGATTTGTCAAAATGTCTCTTTGTATTTTGTGATCTCCTATCTATAAAAGGGAGTATCATGTAGTTCATTTTCATCAAGCAAAACAGAAAACAAAACAAAGCAATACAGGAGAAGAGCAAAGCTCTCAAAGCTCAAGTTATCAAAATATTTTTTTCTTTCCAAATAGATCCTAGGCCTTCAATTCTATCATTCTCGAATATTAAAAAGAAACATCAAAGCTAAGTCTCACAAATTTCTATCAAACTATCGTGAACACAATACCAAATGCAATGTGACATCCATGGAACTTCTAGCTATACCAGCATTTTTTATCACAATAGCCCAGATAAGCAGAGAAACCAGCCTTAGTCCTAGGTCGCGCAAGGAGCATATGTGCCCCTCGAACCGTTTTCGCCTAAAGAAAGGACATCTAAGCCTAAGGAATAAAAGGAAGGTAAAGCCAAAGCCCAGAAGAAGGGGAACTCAGATCCTGGAAGCCTTTTTGATCCAATGGCTGTGATTGAATCAGTAAGCGCTGCAGATCCGGATCCTAATGCTTTCGACAGATCCTTCATTTCAGTACTTTCCCGATCCCGGCTCATGATTCAATTGCCATGTATTTAGCTATTGAGCCTCAAAGTCTCTGTTTTTATGTGATCGCAGCATCAAAAAGAAAGTCTGAATTTTCCACGGAAGCCCGCGGGACCACCTACCACTAGTGTCATATCCGGCCGGAGGGATTTATTACAGGCTCCCGGCCCTACGAATGTCAGATGCAAAGCCTCGCACGTCGCGAAGAAGAAAACTTTCTTTTTCTGTTGGTTGTTGACCAACAGAAAGCATGGGAGTTTCGATTTACCACTGCTACTTCTGTTGACTCTACATTTTCAAGAAAACCAAAAAAAGATAGGCGCGAAGTTGCTCAACTGAAGGGGTAGGATTGTACGAGTGAATGTACTTTATGCAATCACTTCCAATGTGATTGGCAACCGCCCAGGATTGGTAAATAACTTCGTATCCCCCTTGAGTAGCAGTGAACTAGCAGTTCAGAAAAAGTGAACGAAAGGAGTAATAAGAAGTGAAAAGGACAGAGACACTTCCCAACCAGAAAGCAAAGTTCCCGGCTCTTGTTTCCATTCCCTTTTATTCCCGGTCCTTGAATTCCATATTATTTGTAACCGACTCTTTCTTTGATTCTCTATGTTAGCTGGTCGCGTCTGGAAATCCATATCTTTCAGCTTTCTGGAACCTTCATATTACGAGGGTTTTCGCTCGAAAAACATTAGTCAACTTGAGATGTAGCCCTTGTGGAAGAAAGATTAGGTCGGTGTTCAGATTGATCTGATCAAAGATAGTAAACTCCCTCTCAAAAAAAAATTAACTCGAAACGGGTCTAGAAGCTTTATTGGCTTCCCTTTTGAGGGAATAGCTTTGCTGGCCGTCCATTAAGGAAAAAGTATTCCAACGGAGTCACCCAGTTTAAAGAGATGAGAAGTGACCAATATGATGCAACAGATGATGCCATGTCAGCTTTATATGATCATGCTGCCAACACCGCATTTGCAGTCAGTTACATATGACATAACAGCTTTATATGATCATGCTGCCAACACCGCATTTGCAGTCAGTTACATATGACATAATCAGCAAGGTCATAACTAGTGGATTAAAACTATAAGAATTGCTTACTACTAGTAGCATTACTAGGTTGAGTTTCCACCGAACAATTGAAACTAAGACTACACACGTTGGTAAACCCTGAGAAGACAAATTTTCCAGCCTACAAGAATAAATGAAACTTGATAACAGTAACTCCAAAACACAATTGAAGAATAGGAAATAAAAATACCGAAACAATATCCAGTGGCTTTGGAGCATCTCTATCTCCAATCGACGAACTATCAAAACCCTTTTTTCCAAGTACCGAGTTGAATGGAGATGAAATAACTGCTGCAATTCTCTTGCAAGCATATTGTAAATGAGAAATCAAAATCACCATATCATCTCCAACATTTTCTCCATCTTTCCCAATAAAATCAATCAAAGTCTTAAAATTTTCTTCCCCACCATTTGAATCTGAAGGGCCACCACTACTGAATTGGGATTTGACCCGTAAACCTGTTAGATAAGCCATTCTTTGACGATAATGGAGATCTTTACAGAATACAAGATTTGGTGGCGGGAAATAGGTAAGGTTTCGCGGGAAAGTCGAAGTTGAGTAAAAAAGGAATTTAGTTGATGATTGCATCATATGTGAGAACTGAGGATCCTCAACATTCAATTGAAGAATTTATGAGTCCTAACTTAGAGTCTACTGTGACGGATAGTTGTGACTTGTGACGAAAATTAGGTTTCTGAGTTTAAAATTACATCTCTGTCTTTGAGCTATTAAGACAGTTTTGCATGGACAGACAAACGAATATATTAGACAAATAAAGAGCCCTAGTTTTTTTTTTTTTTTCTTTTTAGCAAATTGATCATTCAAAGAGCTAATTTTTGGAGTTTGAATCCCATCTTACAATTGAAGTAGAGCCATTTAACGTGGAAGTTAGGAATTGCTTCCTAATATTGGATTTATCTACTGCTAAAAAAGGTTCAATATATAACAGAGGTATTAATTCCCAGTCTACAGAACTAGAGAAAAATTTAGTTTTTTTTACTAACACATCAGCTACACTATTTGTCGTTTTTGGTACAAAATTAAAACCTAAAAAGTTTTGACACAGTTTTATGATCCTTTCTGCTTCCTTCAAAATTGTCTTACTCTACATAGAAATCAGAGTGCTTCCCATTGAGAAAGTCAAAAATCTTCTTGCAGTCTCTTTCTATTCGGAAATTGATGATTTTTTTGTCCTTTTCCCATTGAGCCGCTTGAAGGACTCCTATTGCTTCTGCTTCTTCTGGTTTAGTTGATGTGTAAGGTCCAGCTCTTCCCTGCTCAAAGTTACCTGCATCATTTCTAAGGATTATGGCAAAGCTAGAAGGGCTATCTTTAGATATCCAAGCTGCATCAACATTCATCTTAAAAATATTCATCTCTGGAAATTTCCAGCCTCTTTTATTTTATCATGTTTCTGATTTTTATTTCCTATTTTTTTCTGGAATAATTCCTTCTCGTTCCAAAAGTTAATATGTCTCTGAATATCTAGAGCAGTTTGAACTGGTAAACTCTGTTTTCCTTGGAAGGTTCTATTGCGCTTTTCTTTCCAAATAAACCACATTTTAGTTAACACTAGCTCTATAGAAACCACTGAGTTGTTTTTTTTCTATCCAAGAACTACAAATATCTAAGAAAGAGACAAAATTTTCAAAGGAGAATATGAAAGGACTAGGCTCCAAAGCCCATATTGCTTTAGCAAAGGTACAATGAAAAAACAGATGTTCTAAAGTTTCTTCAGATTCACAACCAAAAGAACATGTAGACGATATATCTTTAGTAAATCTTGAAAGTTTATGGTTAGTAGAAAGAGCATTTTGTAAGCATTTCCTAGCAAAGACTTTTATTCTTTGAGAAATATTTAAATTCCAAAGGTCTTTCCAGAATTTATCTGAAAGGTCAAGGTTGTTTGAGTTAATACCATTTTCATTAAGTTCAGAATACATAGATTTGACTGTAAACTCTCCTGACACAGTCAACAGCCATCGCAACTTATCATCTTTAGGATTGTTAAGGTCCGATGGGAAAATTCTGATCATACAAAGTCTATCAACAATACTATTTGGGATAGGTTTTCTAAGACATAACCAAGCTTTAGGGTAATACCTTTAGAATTAGGTTCTTTGCCCCACCAGAAGTCCCTCTGGATAACATTTATTTTATTGGTTATCTTTTTTGATATTACAAATCACCCCATTTGGAAGATTGGCATACTAGCCAAGACATATTTGTCGAGAACCACTTTACTAGATTGAGCTAGAACCTTACTTTTCCAACCTTGAGTTTTTTGTTCCATTTTCTCTATCATTGTTTCAAATGTTTTTATAATGGATCTGTCTATGAAAATAGGGGCTCCTAAGTAAGAATCCTTTAGATCTATCTTCTTTATTTTTAAAAATTTTGACATCATTCTTTGATGTTTGGGATGGACTTTCTTACTGAAGAATAAACCTGATTAGTCAAAATTAATCAGTTGTCCTGAGGCTTTACTGAAGATTTCAATTGTATTTAGGAGATTTTTACATTTATTTAGATCAGCTTTGGCAAAGAGGAGGCAGTCATCTGCGAAGAACAGATGAGAAATAGGACTATTCTTGGGAGAAAGCTTGATTCCATGAATAAAATTGTTATTTTCTTGATTAAGAAGTAATCTAGAAAAGATTTTTATACATATTAAAAAAAAGCTAAGGAGATAAAGGGTCCCCTTGCCTCAGACCTCTAGAAAGATTGAATTTTTTTCCAGGGGATCCATTTAGCCGAACAATAATAGAGGAAGTGGAGATACATTGATATATAAGATTACTAAATTTATCATTAAAACCAAAAGCTTGAAGAGCAGAAAGAAGAAATTCCCAACTCTGTCAAAAGCTTTAGACATGTCAAATTTGATTCCTAAACCCCTAGTTCTTGCTTTCTTCTTTTTAAATGAGTGAATAATCTCATGAACAATTATTATATTATCAGTAATTTTTCTTTTTGAAAGAAAAACAACTTAAAGTGGGGAAATAATGTTATCTAGATGTGGTTTTATTTTAATGGCAAGAATTTTTGTTATTATTTTGTAAGTGGTGTTACAGAGACCTATAGGTTTGAATTGACTAGGATTTTTTGGATTTCTAATTTTAGGAATTAAGAAAAGAAAAGTTTGGTTGAGATCTGGATGAAAAAGTCCAGTTTGAAAGAAATGTTGAATAGTCAATGTAACTTGATCTCCCACAGTTTCCTAGTTTTGTTTAAAAAAGCTGGCAGGAAAACCATCCGGTCCTGGGGCTTTGTTAGGCTTCATTTTTTTTAAAACACCAAAAATTTCTTCTTTGGAAGGAATAATCAATAAATTTTCATTCTCTTCCTTAGAAACTATATTCAATTTTATTGAAGATGGAATCTTGCTGAGATTTATCTACTGCATCAGCAGAGAAAAGATTCTTGTAATAATCTGACAAAATTAAATGAATCTCTTTTCTATCAAAAGTGACTTTGTATTTACTATTCTTTAGGCATTCATTACTATCCCATTTCCTTCTTCTAAGCGTAATTGTATGAAAATACTTTGTGTGTTTTCTCTCAAGTAGATTAATTATATTATCTCTAGATTATTGTTTAGTTACAGCCTCTTGGTTTTCATAAACCTTTTCTAGAGAGTTTAGCCTTTTTTTTTCTTCTTTCTTGTAAATATGATGAGAAGTATTTAGATTTTCAATTTGTCTAAGTAATCCTTTGATTTGTTTAAAGTTCAATCCAAAAATGTTTTTTTTCCTATCAAGAAGTTGGTCCTTAGCACCTTAAGATTAATAACTAAAGAATCAACAGGGTTATTGACCAGAGAGTTGTTCAAATATTCCTTAATAAACATGGGTGTAAAAATGTAGCACCAATCATATCAATCAGTATAACCTCAATCAGTGGTAGCTTAGTCAACAGTTCACACACCTATTTCACAAAATCATTATCTGAAAAATGTAGCATTAATATGTATATCAATCATCTCAATCAATACAACCTCAATCAGTGTTACCTCAGTCAACAGTTCAGACACCTATTTCACAAAATCATTATCTGAACATCCCATCTCTACCAGAAACTAGGAATCATATGCAAGATCAGTCATGACCTCCATATAGCAATTTCTCTAGTCAACATGGAGCTTCACCAAGTAATATTATCTCAGAATCAGAGCCAATTATTACTACAGTTAGTCCAACAAGAGAATCTATGAAGATAAGATTGGGAAGGAGACTCAAAGAGCAAGAAGAAAAAAAAATGTTGATCAACAAGCCAAAAAGTGATCCTACATTCATCCCAGGATGACCCATTTTCCAATGAAATCAGAGAATATAAATTACCAGAGAAAATCATTTACCATTATTTTCTCACTTCAAAGAAGACACATATCCAAATGAACATATTTTTTATTACGAGAAGATGATAAAATTGCATCTCGAAAATACTCTGATTATAACTAGTTTCTTCCCTTCAAGATTACAAGATGATACATTGATTTTTTTTATATGTCTACAACCAAATTCGATCAAAAAGTTTGAAGATATCAAAGCCTATTTTTCCAAAATTACTTCTGTAGTGTCAGGAAAGATAATGTACTAGAAAACCTGGTATGAGTCCAAGGAGAAGAAAAATCTTTCACAGATTTCCTCAGAAGATATAAAGCAGCTCCAGGACCTGTTGATAATGAAGATATATTGTGTATCTTATTTATGAAAGATTTACAAAAATGAGACATAAGGAACTTTTTCATTGTATCTAAAATTGATACCTTAGAAGAATTATATTATGAAGCTGGAAAGTTTGTTAGAAGAAAACAAAATAAAATGCATATAGTCTCTGATCGCAAGGTTTATTCAGAAAATCAAGATGTGGATCTCAAAAGAAATCATTCTCCCAGAGATGAAGAACAACTAGCTAAGAGAAGAAATTTCAAAGAAGAAACTGAGAAAAGATGGAAAGAGGAATCCCAAAAATTTGCAAAGATCAACTTTACTCCTGAAGTGATTTCCCAATACATGAGAGACAAGCCATACTTCTTATAACCTAACAAAATGAGGAAAGAATGAAGAGGAAAGGCATACTGTACTTACCATGATACTAGAGGTCGCAACACAAATAAATGCAAAAATCTGATAAGATTCATTCATAACCTGTTGAAAGATGGTCATCTGAAAGAAATTGTCCAACTCGAAATGGGATCAAATTCAGGTTGCAAATCCCCATCTAAAAACTGAAAGGGTGTGTAAACATGATCCATTCAACACCAAGAAACGAGCCAAAAGATGAACAAAAATGGAAAAAGAATTTACTCGAGGTTCTTACTATAAGTGTATATCCCATCTGCAAAAAAATTCACCTACCTCCAACTGACATAAATTTCTCCTCAAGAGACCTATATGGAGTGACCTTTCCCCACAATGATGCTCTGAATTTGAGATGGAGATAGATGGATGGGACTGTAAGAAAATCATGATTGATCAAGGCTCGACATGTGACATCATTTATCTCCAAGCATATGAGAAAATGGGATTGATAAGAGAAAATATGTTGAAAATAAATAAATCAACAATTTTAGGCTTTAACGGCTCTAAAGCCTACACAATGGGAGAGATATTGCTAATATAAGAGATGGAACAGTGTTGATAAATATAGTATTACTAGTGATGAATACCAGGTCACCATACAACGTGATCTTTGGGAGAGAGCGGTTACATGTTCTACAAGTTATCCCGTCCACATATCATCTAAAGATGAAATTCAGAACCGCAGTGGAAGAACACATGTGTAGATGGTAGGTTTTTTTCAAGGATAAAATAGTAAAATTATGTCTTTGACCCGGGTCTCATAAATATTAAACCTCAAAAAATTCTACAAAGAATTTTAAACAAAGTACTCATCCCTTTCTCTCTATATGTAAGATGAACTCGTCAAACAACTACATATACGATCAAACTTACTGAATGAATCAACATTTATGACTTTACAAAATCATTAGAATAATACTGGTGCTTATTACGACATTCCCAGATGTTCTATGATTTTTACATAATAAATCTCAAGCTCCTACATGGATTTCCCACTAGTATAGAGAAATTTGAGTATCATTTGGTTCTATATTCCGCACCTGAATTCCCAAAATTACCTCGTGTCAACATTTATCCTCAACTGGATGGTATTGACTGAATGAAAATACCTATACAACTTTGTGTAGAAGTATAGCAAATTACATATGAATTTACTCGACTAAAATACCATAACTGTGCTCATATACCAAATTAAAATTGTGCTAAGCACAAAATATAGGTTCTACTAACTAAATCTAACCCCGGTCACGTTAATCTTGCTTAAGGTAGCAGGTAATGTGAATGACACAAAAGAGAATTCAATTTTGGGCTTGAAAAGTACTAAAATTGAGTTCTCAACACTTGTAAGTATCTCAAATATCCAACTAACCCTTCCAACCCTAATTCGGCAAAGGGAACAGCTCAAAAATTTAATTTGCAATGCTTATGAGCGTTGCAAATGGCTCACTTGTCGGGCCAAGCCCTAGCTTGTCCGTCCAAACTAAGCTTGTTCGTATTAGATACCTAAGCTTATACGCCTTAGCTACCTAAACTTGTCCGCCTTAGCTCCCATGGAAAAAGATTGTCCGTCCAAGTCCAAGAGGCTGATGCCCCCTTACCTTGTATGCCTTAGTACCAAGCTATCTTGTCCGTCTTGCCCTAGCTTGTCCGCCTACCAAACATGCTTGACCGTCTTACCAAGCCATGCTTGTCCGTCTTACCTAGCCAGCTTGTACGTCTTACCTAGACAATACTTGCTTGTCCAATCCCTAGCTAGTCCATCCAAGCTTGCCTTGACCGTCAAGTCAAGGCCATATTTGGCCTCACTCATATGTATATTCATATGCGGCCTCACACATATATATTTTCATGTGTGGCCTCATACATATATTTTTGTCCTGACAGGAATACTCTACATATTCCTGTACTCTAATTGACTTACGCGAACTCACACTGTTCCTCATAAATTCAATAAAATAAATTAAAATAGGCATTTTATTTTAATTTGCTTATTTTTTTACAAAATTATCCTTGATTAGACTCATCAGGCTAGTCAAGCATGACAGACCACTAGTCAACGACTTACTAAGTGTGCCATATACTTATGTGACTCCACACATTATGTCCGTCTACATATGCTTAGTCACTTTAATACTCAAAATATTTTCTTCATCATTCTTTCACGACCATCCATCACCTCTTGCTGATAACGTGAAAGGAAGTGTTATACTCAATGCCCGGCATCACCTATTCAGTTCAATATGTCAGTACTGGTTGACACCTTCGAACTCCCATTACTCACTTCAACACATCAGAGTCATGACATGAGGCCTAAATAAATACATATTTATTTTCAGTCGACCTGCTCCTTACAAGCCATTCTAGTCCTGACAGGCTCATCAAGATTCATTATTCATATTTACCCATGCATGACAAGTCATAAGTCAATTCGACTAAGCAAGTCACAACTCGACTTCACACTAAATAGTATTTTCTACTAAAATCATACGAGACATCAAAGATGTCACAAATGGGGGATATTCACTAGGGTATTGGTCTATCGGTCTACGAAAACGCGGTTAGCAATGCACCCATCACAAGAAGTGTCTGGAATGTTCACGGTTTGCTAACTAGAGGAGTAATGGGTATGTAACCTTCCAGTTTTCCCCACAAGCGAGACATGGTTTTCAACATACTCTCCATCACCTCCACTTCACCACTACTTCAGAACTGCTACAACTTCCTAAGAGGACATGGTGAACGGTTAATGCTATGGTACTATAAATAGATTCTTGAATATATTGAGAGACAAAACAGAAAAATAAAAACGCATAGATCGTACCACACAGAGCATGCAAAATAGAACAAGTCTATCATCTGATTTTCATAAGGTACTTTCTCGGTCATACACAGAGCATCCTCCATAGCAATAAACACCTATCACACCTAACGGAGCCCGATACTCCAACCTTAACACTTTATTTGGTTTCCTCCCTAAGACCAACCCTTCTCCTTTCTTTTGTGACTGAAGCAAGATTGGAACGACCATTTCTTGGTTTAGGACAAGATTGTACAAATTGATCTCTCAAATCTAAAAAAAAGTACTCTGTAGTACAAATGTTTAGGTATTAGACGAATATTCATCTGCTAAACCCATTTTTCCTAATTTAACCTTCAAATTCGTTTTCCCCACTAGCAACATCTCCAGCACCGCTCAATGTCAACAACAACCAAGGGAAGATCTGGTCTCTCTTGACTTCCCCAACTCTTATAAGTGTGGATAGATGATATACCATCAAGTTACCTCCCATTTAATATCCACCAACATAATAAGAAATGACAAAGGTCGGGAGAGTTGCACCTGGGGACTGAAAGAGTACACAGAAATCCTTTCATTGTCATGAGTTTCACCATATATGGAGAACTTATCAATCAAACATCTCAATCCATGGTAGAGCACATGTGTGAGCTTCTCTACTACTCGAAGGCGCAACACAAAGATATTTTTACTGCTCTCGACCATGTTGTGCCTGACATACGTCTATCTTTTGAAAATGAAATATGTCTTGAACCTTCTCAGATAAATGAGGGGAAAGAAAAGTGTGACTAGGGACTGCTCACCACTACTTTTCTCAATGATTCAGAATTTGGTGAGATACTAATTGATGCAGGCTGCCGTCGACATCGTCCCTGTTAAGACATTCAAAGCCGGAGGGATTACTCGTTGTGAAGTTGTCCATGCTCCAATAAAAATCAAGGATCCTGAATAAAAATCCATAAATACATATGGTCACATCACTCTTCAAGTAAAAATATATTATGCTTCTACTGCTACCAGATTTTACGTAATCAAAGAAAATACAGAACTTTCAATAATGAGTATAGCCATATAAATAATCAAAGGAACAAACGTTTCATTAACATAACGATCACCCATGAGGTGCAGAGCTATCCATGTATGCTCCATCTCACACTGCTTGACAGCTTCGACGCCTGCGCTGACTTCGACACCACTTTCCACCCAAGTTTTTGATCCAGCCACAACGCATCAGCAACAAACAACAATACAAGGAGACTGCGGTGTCTTCCTTTTTATATACGAGAATATTAATTTATAGAGAAATTATAACTCCATCAAATAATATTATATCTATTCTAGTGGTGGATTCCAAGTGAGATACACTTGGGGACTGATCATTGGTACAAGGCTTCTTTTCCCAACATATTATAAGATCCACAATCTCTGAAAGACTATTCATTCACAGAACTAGATCGTTGATTGAAAGTTCGAATAAAGTTTATTCACTCTCTGAAGACTCAACACAATTATCAATTTTAATCAGAGTCAATTGGACCATTAAGCTCAACAACATACAAATTCCCAATTCAATTAGGATACTGTCGTCGTCCACAGATGCCTTCTCGTGTCCGACCAACTAGGTTAGTCACAAGGATTCGAACATGCCACCTCTATCAATAAAGCCACCGCCTCATCTCTGGTCAACTTGCAACACGTTCAGATCCACTTTTCTGTTCTCTATCAGCTTCTGTGGTCACTTGATGCTTGCTCCACTTATTTTATGCCGAGGATGTCACCTACTCGAGATCTTTGGGCGTTACTTATATTGTTGTTGCCTATCTCCCAAATTGTCCACCAGCAACAACTGCTACCATTCGAGAAGTACAATGCAACATCCAAGCTTCATCTTTCGTCACACAATATTCTAATGGAACATCAAGAGCGGGATACTCAGATAGATGCAGGGTTCAGATCTCTCAATTACCTGTAATATGGATGTTCAATTTGTTCTTAGTAATGGAGTTGAAGGCTTCATATCAACTTCAGCATTAAAAGATGAATACTCATGAGAAGAGGATTGTCTGTCTCCTCTAAGTATTTCTCTGAAGTTAACATCGACTAGTCTACCCCTATCAACATTGGATGCTCACCTTGGCTCGACGCCTATGCACCTGCATGCGTTGCCACTGTTCGGGGTACACGACACATAAAGTCAAAATACTCCTACAGAGTCACGACACATAAAATTCATCAATCAAATTGTTTTGAAATTGATGGAACTCAGTTACAGTTTAGACGAGTTATTTGCACTCTCACACTCATCGGTGTTCCATCTCTTATCTACAACTACCTGCTGCTACCTGGAACTTCTTATAGCATCGGTTCCATGATGAAACCAAGCTACACCGAATTCAAAGTTCTTGGACACCTCCAAGTGATATTCCTGGTGATCTAGCATCACTTCAAAAAAGGTAACACTAGTCACGATACATATTTCGGTCACGGTTATTATCTCAGCTACACACTTCATAAAAAAAAATGTCTAGACTTCTGGATAATAGATATGTGAACATACTTCTGCCATATTTGGGTGTACAAATCAGTACATTCAACTGGAAAACTACACCCTCCAATAATTATATGATTTGGAAGAGGCATGTTAAATAGATAAATGAAGACAAAGCCTGTATCACGATACTGCTGCCACTCTTTCAATTTCTGAAGCACTGTTGTCTTGGTTTTCTATATCGACCACAATTTAAAAATAACGTCTTCATGTCCCTGGAATGGAATAGTGCTGGCATCATCAACTTGATTCACTATAACTATAGGCTCCTCATCATCTCCTTGTCCGTTCTCGTTTTCATCCCACATCATCACTTTTATTAGTTAAAGAGCTCCAATCGCAACAATTTAAGCACCAACTAGAAATTTCATAGTGCAAGTGAATAAATGACATAAAGATTCATTATCTAACATCCAATATGCAAGCAAATGGTCCAAAAACCTAAAAAGCCGTTTTTACATCAAGCTCGTCAAATGCAATTCTGCACTGTTCTTTACAAAGTCACGAGCTGACAACAATTTGTGATGAATATAAGGACGAGTTTTATACCAAACTCTTCATACGGATGTCTTAATACAATACACTAAAAAAATCACATCAATTGGACAAACGAGATAAATGATATGATCGAAACATTGAACTAAGTAGTAGGTGAAAAGTTCCTGAATTCTTCCCGACCTTTTGTTGTTTCGTCTTTTTGAGGCCCTGAACGAACTCAAAACTCAAATCCTTTCACGAGAGGAGATATATGGTATTTTGGGCATCAAGTTAGGGAAAATCATCGAAAACGGACTTCGTATGTGTAGATGGTGGGTTTTTTTGCATGGGCATGAATCGTAAAAGTTACCTTGCCTGGCTGCCAAAATATAATAAACGAATTTCCGACCCAGCATCAGAATTATGGATACGTATGTCTATCTTACATTCCTCAAGAGAATTGAGGATGCATACTCAGCTCGTGGCTAAATTATCCTTGTAGCTCTTTTGTGTATATATGCGCCCGTAGAAATCTCAGGGATTTACCCAACTAAACCCTCGTTATTTCATATGCAAATCATCTGTATTAATCAGAAAGTTCTTATTATCCGAAATTGCGAACATTCGGAATGGACATTATCCCATTTATAAATAAAAACGTTAATTGGATGCATACCATCTAATTGCAAAGTCGCACCGAACATTATCTCAAGTTGCAAACTTCCACAGATAAATCTCTTGAAAATGTTCTGTATGCACTGCACAAAAATTAAGCATAATATTAACATCAAATCTCATGCGACTAAGAAGACCTAAATAAGCCATAATTATGGCCATAACATTAGCAAATGCCAAGGATAACGACGCATAGGCGATGGTAACGACACCAGCAAGTGCCATCCCTAGCAAGCCCTAACCACACTCTGAAACCAAAGAGTAGCACACACATGTTCCAAAAAGGCTTGGGAAAATCCAAAAAAGCCAAAAAGCTAAAAAACCAAAAAAACTAACAAAGCACGCACCAAATAAGAAATAGTAGTGCTAGCAGCAGCACTGGCAGCAACACTATCAGCAGCGCCAATGCTATCCTTTGTTGTCAGTGGCGCTAACACTCCTCCTTCCTTACCTTTGTGCGCCTCTTCAACCTTGCTTGTGGTAGCACCGTCTTCACTTGCTCGTGTTAGCATAACTTACATGTTCCAAACATTACTCGCATGTTCTGAGTCCATGACTCCACTAACTCCTACGAGAAATCAAAACAACTACAGGAGGGGATTATTCATGAGGTTTTCGTCTGGTGGTTACAACAACATGCAGCGTGACATTACCCCGTGATAAGGAAGTTACAAAGTAGTGGTGACGGTTGAAACGGCTTAGGAGGTAATGGAATAATGGTTTTTCAAAAAAATTCCACGGATAATGGGCGGTTACACCATTACCCCCATAATCCCCATTACTCCATCTCTCCACTACCTACACTACTTTACAAGGGAAAATATGTGTTACCAATCACTATAAATAGGCTACTTAGCACATTTCAGAATGAGAGAACAAGCTTATCATTCTCTCAAGCTCTGTTATTTTCTCAATAGTTCAACATATCTACACACAATTCAACACACATATTCCTTCAACTTTCTTTGCTTCCCTCCCCTTAGATCATTCCATTTTCTTTCCTTGTGACCGAAGCAGGGAGAAATGGCTACTATATTGGTCTAGGCTTGCCCGTACGATTTTAATTTTCGAATCTAAAGGAAGTACTTCTACAGTATATTATTTTACCTATAATCAATTTTTAGGTATTAACAATTGGCGACACAGTGGAAGATCAATCTCTCGGTCAAAAATCCAATTCTTTAACCATAATAAAATAAATTCTTCAACTGTATGAATACAGGGTGGATATTATATCTAGTTCAAAGTTAACTCTAACGTTCGGGTGCTCAATTAGAACAATCTCCATCATACCAGCACTCTGTACAACGATACCATTCAGAGTGCTTTCTCCAGCAATCGCATCAGAGACCTATTGATCATGATTTTGAGTTAGAAAAGACATGTCACCAGCGTCACGGTTTATGGAAATCTCCAATCCTTCATCTACAACTTCATATCTCGGTTTTTGTTCGCTCCCTCCCCTAAAAACAGAGGCATTATAGATATGATGAGTCAAAATATCTCAACCACAAGGAATCTAAATAAAAATCATGGAGTTCATGAACTATCTTCATTAGAAACTTAATCATTCATTACAAAGGGTTTTGGGTCATAGCATATGGTTTAGAAAGGTTATGGGTCGTCTTGCAAAAATGCTGTCAGAAACGTTTTTACACTGCCCTCCAGAAGAACTGAAACTGGCGCTAATTCGTGAGGAATATTGGAATGAGTTATATACAGAATGATTCATATGGATGTCTACTACAATATACTAAAAGGGCATGCCAATCAGATAAGCGAGCTAATAAGGGCGGTTGAAACGCTGAACTACATGACAACTAAAAACCTACATAATTCTGCATGAAAAGTTCTTTACTCTCGGTGTCAGGTCCTTTTCACCTAGCAAACGGACTCCAAATTCATAAATTCTTTTTGAAAAATTTATCTCTTCCTCTTAGATAAATAATGAATGGTCATCCACCTCATTCCGACTCCGGACGAAGATCTTGTGGCCGTTATGGCAAGAAGACCTGAATCTGAATCTTTTCTGATGACAAAAATCACCAAAATTCTTCATGAATCATATATGGTTCTACACATCGTGAAAAGAAATATAAAGCCAACTGACGTTCCTGACGCTACAAGCGTCACCACATCCAGAATCGACATTCGATGCGATGGCGAGATCCCCATTCAAAGAAAGCTACCAGGGATACATTGATCAAACTTCGTCATTCATAAAGGTCTAGATAGACCATTACCACTACCACTACCATTTATTGGCCAGGAGTGTCCGCTACCAATTCACCAGCAATAATCATATAGATCCAGACTACGACATGGCTCTGGGATCTCCGTGAATCTACAACAAAAAGGCGAGGCTCGACGCATCTATGGAGAAATCGCCACCAAGGGACCCATCTGCAGGAGCCAACATGCCAGCAGACCCTAAAGATTGCTCACCTCAACAACATTACCAAGCAACGGATTTGTACGCTAAACGATTTCATAGAGGAGAGGTGATGTTATATACCCGTGGATTTCGCCTACAAGTAAGTCTTGTTTAGCAACTCTCTTTACAACTATTTGTCCCGCGTCCCATCAAGTCCTGGGGACTTGACACGAGTGTCAACCCTATCATGACTTGACGGTTTAAAGAGGAGGATGATCCTTTTCAAAAGTTTATTAAATGTATAGGGTCATCTCTACTGTGAATATTAAAACCAATAACCTGATCATCTTTAAAACCTGTCATCAATCTGAGATACCGAAATCCAACCCTTTCTAAATTGGAGACACTACTGCCTCTCCTGGATAAAAGCCATATCTGATCATTAAAAGTATATTAGATGGATATTACAAACTCGTCAATACTGATAAGCCAATAGGGGTAGTCGTAAAGCACTTTACCACCCCTAGCAATATTTTTATGCTTTTATGCAACATTTGCAATTCCTTCAAAATGTTTGCAGTTCTTTACATTCATACTTAGGATTTCAATTTATTTAATTGAAAAAAGTATTATTTCTCTCTATATCAAATCTTTGCAAACCATTCAAAATCTACCTACTCAAAATCCCAAAATAAAACCACAAGAAAATTTGGGTATCTCAGAAACACATAAAAACCCTCAAAACCTACTATTTAGAAAAGATATCTGGAGATTGGTTCAGCACCATCAACATATGCTCTCTCCACATGTGCAAGATCCTTCAGTGGCAAGCCTCAACTCTCTGGATAGCCTTTCAACGTCATCTCTAGCCTTGGAAATCGCCTATAAGCCGAAGACGCACCTACTTCTTTCAAGTTCTCCTGAATGGATCTCATATGACGACAAATCCACCCAACAAAAAGATTAGCCGACTCAGCTTCCTCCAAGAGTCGGGTCATGTCAAACTCAAGTCAAAGTCAACTCCCAGGTTCGATACTCAATCGACGCAGTTTTCATCGTATTGGCATCCTACACAATGGCACCACTTGGAGCATCATCTTCAACAACTGCATCCAAAGGATCAAAAGAACCACACTTGGGGACTGAAGATTTGCACAAGATTCCCTAGCTGTCAAGAACCTCTCCAACCTATTAGAGACGGTCAACCAGAGAGTCGCTACCTTGACAAGGCCCTTTACTCTCCACAGACATGATGTAAAGGAATCTTTATCTCTCCCAACTACGTCTTCAGATATGATAGGCGTATGCAACCCCTGAAGAGGCTGAGATTCATCCCAAGCCAACTCCAGAAAGTATAACTCCAGAAATCAAAGAGAAGTGTGACATGGGACTTCTCACCGCAACACATCTCATAACAATCTAGGATTCAGAAGATGGCTCAAGAGACGCCTCTTGGAACATAGTCTTTGAAGATACCCGCAACACCATGTCGGAAACAGGATACCTTACATCCCATCCTCTTCACCCTCGATGTTTCCATAGGACTTCACCTATATAAACATACAATCATCATATCCAGAAGGGATAGGACACAATTAAATTCAGTCAATGCTCACAAAAATTTTCCAGTGTGACTCAACAGCCCGGGCACCAACGAAAGGCTCGAACTTCAATTCAATGTTTTGCTCCAGCCTTGGCGCGACAAAGACAACGACAATAATAGGAGATATCAACCTTCCTAGCTTCCCTTACCTGACCACGTCCATAACATGGGGACTTCAGCTCTGTTGCTATTTCTGTTGATTTCAACCACACTAGACAACTATGGAAGACACACTGAATTCAGAATTCTTAAGGTGACGCCATCAATTCCCCTCATGATTCAAGCAAGCCCTAAACATACAATACTCATGGTTATGATCTGAACTATCACTGATATCGAGGAAGCCACGAACATCTCAAACACAATGAACACTCGACATGCCTGACCATTTCAGATTCATGATTCGCCTCTCAACATCTAGAATATTGGCTTACAAGCTACTGTAAGAAATTTATCTTCTCCAGAAACATGGTTGTGGCAAGCATCACATCCTCTTGGAAATCTTAAGAAGCCCACATCCTCATGATAGCACTTACCATCACGAGCTCTCCGATTCGTCGTGAATACTCCTGCTGACACACTTGAATCCTATGAAATCGGAAATCAACCATCGATGGAGAAAGAGGCAAAACATCCTTAACAAAAGTGTTCATCTGTATCTCTGCTACAACATACTAAAAAGGGAACGTCAATCAGATCTACGGGCTATGAGATGTGATTCTTTCCCTAAAGTCTGTGAAGTCTGAAAATTTGCACGAGATTACAAATTATAAGTGTGCACGCATGATTGAATGACCATACAAGCTCCGAATCAGAAAACGTCACCAACTCCATGTCATCATTGCTTCGCTTGTGTGACCCTTGTCATCTCAAATTCTGATACTGCTACTACTGTTGGGTGAAGGATAAAGAGAGAGAGAGATGGTAGTAGGTGATGGTCAAACAAGGATTTCCTCTTTGAAGCCATGGTCTTGTGCTACAGACAGGTCAATTTTGGTTTCTCCATCATACAAATCATCCACGCTTCACTATTTTATGCTCTTCAAACAATGCTTTATCATCCTACAGGCACTACTACATCAATTATTGCTCCTTCAACGATTATTTGACATCATCAGAGCGTCATCAAATCAGAATTCTTAGTAAAATCCAACAACTAAACTCATTGATTTATTTTTCCTAGCTGCAGAAGCATGAAATCAATACGTGTAAAATTCTAAAAAGTATCAGAATTACAAATACGTACTCCTAACTTACATTCTGCAAGAATATCGAGAATGATAAATTTTTAAAAAGTATCAGAATTACGGATACGTACTCCTATCTTACATTCTGCAAGAAAATCAAGAATGATAAAATTCTGACAAGTATCAGAATTACGGATACGTACTCCTATCTTACATTCTGTAAGAAAATCGAGAATGATAAAATTCTGACAAGTATCATAATTACGGATACGTACTTCTATCTTACACTATGCAAGAAAATCGAGAATAATAAAATTCTGACAAGTATCAGAATTACATATACGTACTCCTATCTTACATTCTTCAAGAAAATTGAGAATGCATATTCAGCTCCTGGCTAAATTAGCCTTGTAGCTCTGTTATCGCTTTTTTCCTAGATGCACAAGCTTTAAATAAATATACATCAATTTCTGATCAAGCCTAAAAATTATGAATATTACTCATATTCTACATTCTGCAAGAAAATCGAGAAGGGATATTCAGCTCCTGGATAAATTAGCCTTGTAGCTCTTTATGCGTATATATGGGCCTTATAAATCTCAGGGCTTTACCCAACTAAACCCTCGTTATTTCATGCGCTTCCATGAAAACTATTCGTATTAACCAGAATATGCTGATAAAACAGAATTACGAGCATTCAGAATAGAGGCTTGCCACATCTGAATAAGAACGCTAATTAGATGCATACCATCTAATTGTAGAGTTGCATCAAGCATTATCTCAAGTAGCAAACTTCCACACCTGAATCTCTTGAAAATGTTCAGTATGCACTGCATAAAAGTTAAGCATAAATGCTAATGTTGAATATCAAATGATTGAGAAACCGCAAACATGCTATAAATATGGCCACGCCATTAATGAATCGCTAGCGGTGCATAGGCAATGGCCATAACACTAACAAGCGCCAGCCTTAGCAAGCCCTAACAATGCTCCAAATACCTGAGAATACAATCAAAAAAAAAAACTAGCTTAGCCAGTTGCTACCCTTCTAGTAATATTTAACCATTAAATATAAAAGTCACATTTTATCTCGTCTAGCAGACCACCATATAGTGCTTACCACGCAACATTACTCGTTTCGGGATAAGCAGGGGATTTAATGTAGATGGTGGTTTTTTACAAGGGCATCAGTCGTAAAAGTTACCTTGCCTGGCTGCCAAAATATAATAAAAAAAATTCTGACCCAGCATCAGAATTGTGGATACGTACATCTATCTTACATTCTGCAAGAGAATTGAGAAGGCATACTCAGCTCTTGGTTAAATTATCCTTGTAGCTCTTTTGTATATATATGCGCCCATAGAAATATTAGGGATTTACCCAACTAACCCTCGTTATTTCATGTGCAAATCATCTGTATTAATCAGAAGGTGTTGATTATATAAAATTACGAACATTCGGAATGGACATTATGCTATTTCTGAGAAGACCTAAATAAGCTATAATTATGGCCATATCATTAGCAAATGCCAAGACTAACAGTGCATAGGTGATGGTCACGACACCAACAAATGCCAGCCTTAGAAAGACCTAACCACACTCTCAACACCAATGAGTAGTACACACATGTGCCAAAAGGCTAGGAAAGAGCCAAAAAAAAGCCAAAATGGCAAAAAAAAAAAAATAACAAAACACGCGTTAAAAAGGCCCTAGAAGTGCTAGCAGCAGCACTGGAAGCAGCGCTAGCGCTAGCATGTGCTGCCAGTGGCGCTAGCATGTGCTGCCAGTGGCGCTAGCACTCCTCCTTCCTTACCTTTGCACTCCTCTTCACCCTTTCTTGTGGTAGCACCGTCTTCACTAGATCGTGTTAGCATGACTTACATGTTCCAATCATAACTCGCATATTCTCAGTCCATGACTCCAATAACTCCTACAAGAAATCAAAACAAATACATTGGGGATCTTTCATGGGGTTTTGGTCTGGTGGTTACAGCAACATGCGGCATGGAAACACCCCATGACAAGGAAGTTACAAAGTAGTGGTGACAGTTGAAGCGATTAAGGAGGTGATGGAATAATGGTTTTTCCAAAAACTTCCAGGGATAATGGGCGGTTACACCATTACCCCCATAATCCCCATTACTCAATCTCTCCACTACCTCCACTACTTTACAAGGGAAAGTGTATGTTACAAATCACTATAAATAGGCTACTTAGCCCATTTAAGAAAAAGAAAACAATCTTATCATTCTTTCAAGCTCTGTTATTTTCTCAATAGTTCAACATATCTACATATAATTCAACACACAAATTCATTTAACTTTCTTTGCTTCCCTCCCCTAAGACCAACCCATTTTCTCTCCTTGTGACATAAGCAGGGTGGAAGGGCTACTATTGTGGTTTAGGCTTGCCATGTACGATTTTGATTTCCGAATCTAAAGAAAGTACTTCTATAGTACATTGTTTTTCCTAAAATCAATTTTTAGGCATTAACAGTATGAAGATTTTACAGCGTTTTCAGTGAAAACCCTAAATATGAATTTTCCGACAACGAAGTATCACGAAATTGTTCATAATTTCATATAGATTTTCATCCATTATTTCCTTCCAATAGGGCTTGATCGAAACCCTAGCAACGATGGAGGTGTTGATAATGGAGATGACGTCCTCGTAAATCTAATATGAGTTAACAACGCCAACAAAATATAGGGTTAGAGACAAGTTCTTATACCTGCAAGACAAGATGTTAGTACAAACAAAAGAATAAGAAATTGGGAGGGAAAAGGATTCTCTTGTCCGTCCAAGTCTAGGAGTTGAAGCCCCCTACCTTCTCCGTCATGCTTCCATCTTGTCTGTCACAGTCTCTAAGCCGTGGCTTGTCTGTCCTGTCTGCTAAGTCCACCTTGGTCGTCCAAGATACAAGCCCTGGCTTGTCCTTCCTGCCTCCATCTTGTCCGACCAAGTCTCAAATCCCTGGCTTGTCCGTCCTGCCTGCTAATTCCACCTTGGTCGTCCAAGCTACAAACACTGGATTGTCTGTCCTGCCTGCCAACTCCACCTTTGCATTCCAAGCTACATGCCTTGGCTTGTCTGTCCTGCCTCCAGCTTGTCCGTCCCAGTCTCCAAGCCGTGATTGTCCGTCCAGCATACCCTCATCATTTGTATATCCAAGCTTCCTCTTATGCCTTGTTTGTCTAAGATGTGGACTCCTCTCACCTATAAGACCATCGATGGGCCCTCGCTCGTCCGTCCAAGCCAGCTACGCCTCATTTGCTTGTCCATCCAAATCATGGCTCCTTGCTTGTCCGTCCAGCCGTGGCCTTCTCTCTCGCTTGTCCGACCATGTGAGCTTGTGTAGTCGTACTTACAAGCCTGAACTACTGATACTGCATACCTGATGATGATGATGTGCCTCTATACATCCCTTTCAATCATCCCTGACTTGCAGATCCATTAACGGGATAATATTCGAAGTTCAAGACAACTGTTGCTCTTCTGGTAATATCTAGCCATATTTTATATTATTTTATTTTGTATGACAGATCACCATCTAGGGATTACCATGCAACATTAATCGTTCATACTAAGCAGGGTACTTAATATAGATGGTGGGTTTTTTTCAAGGATAAAATAGTAAAATTATGTCTCTGACCCGGGTCTCAGAAATATTAAACCTCAAAATTATGCAAAGAATTTTAAAGCAGGTACTCATCCCTCTCTCTATATATATATAGTTGAACTTGTCAAACAACTACATATACAATCAAACTTACTGAATGAATCAACATTCATCTTTTTGCAAAATCATTAGAATAACACTAGTGGTTATTACAACATTCCCATATGTTCTGTGATTTTTACATAATAAATCTCAATCTCCTAGATGGATTTCCCACTAGTAGATCAATTTGAGTATTATTTGGTGCTATATTCCGCAGCTGAATTCCCAGAATTACCTATGTTTTAGAGTGAAAACAAATATACTGTAAAATGGTACTTTCAGTTGGGTTCGAGAGATCAAGCTCGAAGAGGACGAGCCTAAACCAAGAAATAGTCGTTCACGTCCTGCTTCTATCATAAAGGAGGAGAAGATTGGGTAGGTCTTAGGGGAAGGAAGCAAAGAAGGTTGAGAAATCTCAGTGTGTAGTTTATAATGAATTATCTTTAGGATAAATCGTTAATTTTGTATATCTTATCTCTTAATTCTTTTTTTTTGTCCTTGTTTCGAACAGATGAAGCCATCTATTTATATTTATGAGGAGACACACTGATTTCTCGTAAGTGGTGGAAGTTACAAAAGAAGTTGAGTAGTAACGTTTGAGGAGATTTTAGTGGAGTCATGTTCGAAAAATAGGGAGAACTTGTATGACCAATACTCCTCGTGCTCTCAACTGTCTTGTAACTATCCCACTACTTGTTACCTTCTTGTTCGTGGATGTGTTTCCACAATGCGTGATTGTCGTAGAACGCCATACCAATAACCCTATGAGAATCCCCCTATTTGTTGTATTTGATATCTCGTAGAATGATAATGGAGTCGTGAACCACTATTGTTTTGGTTAGGTCAAGTCAAGTCAATGACTTTCTAAGTAAGTGAGGCAAGTTGCACAACTTAATGAATTAGTAATCAGACTGATTAGTGGCAAGTCTGGTAAGTTTAGTGGTCATGTATTGAGTTAGGAGTAACATGGTTGTTTTAATAGCTAGAAGTCAGCTTAGAAGTAACAAAGCATAATTCTGGAAGTGTTTGAAGCCAAAATTATGAGGAGGTTCCTAAGCAAGAAAGCTTATTAGATGACCATATAGGGCTAGCGCTGCATTCGGCCAGCGATGAAAAAGAATGACGCATTTTTAAGGGAAGCAGATAGCAAAACTAGCGCTAGCTCCTTACCAGAAATGGAAATACGTTGTTAAGGAGTAGCTAACAAGGCTAGTGCTTTCTTATTATCACAAAGGCTAATGCGTCCTTGAAATGCTGCTAGCAAGGAATTTCGAGCTTTAACGCAAAGGCTAATGCGTCCCTTGGACGCTGCTAGCAAGGAAGCTAGCGTTTTAGGGCAAAGGCTAATGCGTCTCTAGGACACTACTTTAGCGGCGATAGTGCTAGCATGGTGCTAGCACATGAAAAAGCTAGGGCTAGCTTAGTTTAGAGGCATAATGCGTTTTTGGAGGCATCGCTCTTTGTTTATGACGCGTCCAAGAGGAACGACATATGATTCGTGGCGTGTCCTTGAGAAAAATGCTAAAGTGGCATATTTTAAGCTCATGATAACATTTTGCGATGTTTTCTTTGCGAAATAGGTATTAAGCTAGAATGCATCTTTGGGGATTAAGCATTAACTATTCCTAAATTTGATAGATGTTATTGGGACATCGATGCGCATTCGAGTCAAGTTCAAGGAGCTCAGCCGTAGAATTTATGCAACTTGAGACTGATTCGATATGGCATAAATATTGTGAATATTAGAGAGGCTACATGATCAAGTTAGAATGCATGCAGTTGTTCAGAGAAACTGTATTCTTAGTTCTCTTGTGTAACAAAGGCCAGAATTGTAAAATCGCCTTTTTGCCTAGTTGCAGGAACATAGAAGTATCCGCGCATATTTGCGCACATATTTCTGACTTCATATCAGAATAAGGAATAATGTATTTTTACTTATATTCCGTAGGAGAATCAAGAATACAGTCTCTACAAATAACTACAAGCGTTCTATATAGACCCTGTAGTCTATCTAATAAATCTCTAGCTTCTAGATGGATTTCCCACTAGTATAGAGTAACTTGAGTCTTCTCTAGTGCTATTCCTAGAGCTTGTTCTGTATCTAATGACTTCTGTAGTGCTATTCCTAGAGCTTGTTCTGTATCCAACGACTTATCTAGTGTTATTCCTAGAGCTTGTTTTGTATCCAATAATGATATTCAAATTCTTATTTAAACAACATCGATTTACTACTATACGCATATTATGGAAATAGCTAATGCCTGATCTCCAAGAAATTCTAGCTTAATACCCTGCCCGTAAAGATGACATCATAATCCGTCGTCCTGACTATACAAAAATATGCCACTTTAGCATTATGCTCAAGGGTGTTCCATAAATTATGCGTTGTTCCTCTTGGACGCACCACAATCAAACAACAATGCCTCTAAAAGAGCACATTGTGCATTAGCACTAGGCTAGCCCTAACCTCTCCGTGCTAGCACTAGTTCATTAGGTCACTTCCCCAAGGGACGCGCCACACTTTACACTTGCTAAAGCACCAGCGCTAGCCAAATTTAGGCTGCATCCCCAAGGGACGCGTCGTAATATTGATGCGCTGGCTAAATCATTAGTGTTAATTTAGGCTGTGTCCTCAAGGGACACGCCACACTATTGATACACCAAGCTTCTTCAAAGGACGCGCCATACTCAAGCGCTAACTCGAAAGCGCTAACCTTAATTTAGGCAGCGTCCCCAAGGGACGCACCACACTTTGCGCTGGCTCAAGGGCCAGCTCTAGCCTTATCTAGGTTGTGTCCCCAAGGGACGCGCCATACTTAGCACTCTTTTTAAAAGCGCAAACTTTATTTAGGCTGCGTCCCCAAGGAACTCGCCACACTTTGTGCTAGCTCAAAAGCGCTAGCCTCATCTTGGCTACGTCCCCAAGGGACGCGCTACACTTCTTTTCAAAGCGCTGGCCTAATTCTAGTTCTAGCCTCATATGTCTATCTATCAAACCTCATTCTTAAGCACTCTACGACTGGTAGAACCTTCAAACAATCTTGTCCTCGAACATCTTTCATATTTATGCCAAGTTACTTCTAATTTAACATTTGGACATTAAAATTATGCCATGTTACTCCTAAGATAGTACATAACCACTAAATCTTACCAGACTCAGTATTGATCAGTCTGATTGTCAATCTAGTGAGTTGCACAACTTGCCTCACTGACTTAGCAAGTCCTTAACTTGACTTAAAACAAAGTGATATTCCATGACTCCACTATTTCAATGAGTTATCAAATACAACAGATGGGGGATTCTCATTAGGATGTTGGTTTTGCGGTCTACGACAATCGTGCGTTGTGGAAACTCATCCACGAACAAGAAGATAATAAGTAGTGGACAATTATAAGAAAATTGAGAGCACGAGGAGTAGTAGTCATACAAGTGCTCCTTATTTTTTGGACATGACTCCACTATAATCTCCACAATCGTTTTTCCTCAACTTCTTTTGTAACTTCCACCACTTATGAGAAATCTGTGTGTCTCCTCTAAATATAAATATATGGCTTCATCTATTCAAAACAATAACGAGAAAGAACTAAGAGACAAGATAAACAGAATTAGTGATTCATCCCAGAGATAATCCATTCTTTATCACACACTACAATTACTCATCATACCGAGACTTCTCAACTTTCTTTGCTTCCCTCCCCTAAGACCTACCTAATCTTTTCCACCTTTGTGATCGAAACAGGACGTGAAAAACCATTTCTTAGTTTAGGCTCATCCTATTTGAGCTTGATCTCTCGAACCTACTTGAAAGTAACATTCTGCAGTACATTTGTTTTCACCCTAAAACAATTTGTTACCATAGCGGGAGATCAACCTCTTGATTTCAAAAGCCAAATTTTAATCATTCAAATGGTGGATCTTAGGTCAGGAGCAGTTACTACTCCCAATCCCAACTTGCTAGTGGTGGAGGCTCTGAAACTGCTCATATTTCATCCAACATTCTTCACGCCAATGTTATTACTGACGCCACCACCACGTCTTCTCCTGGTGACACGACTGCTGAGAACACTAGGAACACCCAAACGTCGCTCAATATTATTGATCTGATACAAAGACAGGAGGTTCTTTCCATAACACTAGAAGACATGGATACCTCTCAAAAATAGAAACTCACTTGCCTCAAGAGTCTAACAGAGCAATTTTTTCCAGAAAAAATTCGTCACCAGATGCAGCAATCAACGATTCGCAGCCTACCAACGTCAACAGCTCCAGAATCAACTTTCAAGATGATGACGAGATCCTCTTTTAAAGAGAGTAACCAAGGAGCCAGCTGTAACACCCGTAATTTTTGCTTGATGCTTACTCAAGGACGCGTCATGACATTGGATGAAGCTTCATCATAATCTTATAAAGCTTACTTAAGAATGCATCAGGGTGTGGATGCATTGGCCTTGAATTATAGTGCTAAGGAACTATTATGCGTGATGCACACTCGAGAATGCATTAATAGTAAAAAATAACCCTTAACCGAGAAATGCAAAAAAAGGCCTTGAAGCGTACCGGAGAGCGCATCATAGTGTTGAGGCACTATTATGCCATGATGCATACCCGAGAATGCATCACTAGAAAGTGCACTAGATGAATGTCATCTACCCTCCTTATATCTACTTGTAGAAATGCTACTAATACATATATATATGGATGAGGTGTTGGTTGGAAATTCATGAAGCATACCCGAGAATTCATCATTAGAAAGTGCAGTAGATGAATGTCCCTTATCCTCTTTTTCCAAATATATGGAAATGCGATTCAGACATATATAGGGAAGGGGCATAGGTTGAATGTGCATGAACTGTAATATATATATATGCAATGTGGCCTATACATTGGTGCATACTTGATGCATAAGCTCAATATTCTTGTAGCTTAGCCGTTGGAGCATGAATTATGCGAAAACATCATTCACCCGTGTTGCGTACTCGAGAATGCATTATGTATGCTAAGTAGCGATATTTATGCATAAGCTTGTGCATATTTTGCTAAAGTTCCTTGGCCTATAAGGACTAGGCTTAGCTTGTCCTTTGGCCTTGCAACGAAGTTGGAATCGATGTTGGCTTTGCCTTAATAGGCTTATGTTGCTTGTTCCTTTTGAATTGACCCTTTGGATGAACTAAGGTCATGTTTTATCCATTCAAGGTACGGGTTGGGTACATAGGCAGTCGCAATGCAATGCATTAAGGTATAGCATCTTGTCGGTCATATCATCTAATTTGGAGATGATTACGACGCTTTGGTAACTCATATCATTTGGCTCGGCAATACTAGGCAAGAGATGATTGTTACCGCACTTGATGAGGAAGTTGTGGATGTTCACACTTCCTATCAAGCCATACGATATGGATGGAATATGACTGGTTATTGCACTCTTGGCATGAGCAAGATCATCTCATGCACCCAGTCGAAACAGAGTCGAGGAAGCGAAAAATAGGTTTGAAATGACCTAGGTGCTAGTCCAAGGCATGAATTAGGCCTGGAAAATGCTCGTAAGTATGATACTTTCCTAAGGCATTCACCATTGTATTTAATGGGCTTGTACCCTTTGCATAATAAGGGTGAGTTGGAACGGTTTGGAAACTACATTTTGAGTATCATGCTTGCAAAGCATGCTTGGAAAAGAAAATCGACCTGCATTTGCCTAGTGAGAAGTTAAGCTTTAAGGTCTGGTTATTGTCTTTCAAGACGCGCATCAGGGAGTTCTAGTATGCCCAGAGCATAACGCCGGATGTGGAATTTTCCGGTCTATGATGTCAGCAATCCAGCCTTGTCACCCATGAAGATCTGGAGAGACCTTTACAATTTCTAGATAGATGACGAATATCCTAGTGACTACATATGCCGATTCAGGGTCCAAAAGTTGTGGATATATATGTTGGAGCAGTCATCTGGTCAGTAAGTAATAAAACATCCAATCATCCATGAGGTGTTATCCGAACAAAATGGTCAAAATAAAGGCTTCATCTCAGCAAGCATCATGAATTGGACGTTCATCATCAGCCTCAACCATACCAGCCCTATCCTTAGCACCATCCCGGGGACAAGCTCTACTCCACTCGCAGATAAAACTCTACAACAACAATGAAAACAAATCCATCCATTCCCTGGTTCAGCACCAACCCCTATAAATCTTCCCCAAGGACGTATTATTACATCCTTCCCTGGGTTAGAGTCGTCCCTTCTCTGGGCCAGAGTCGTCCCTTCTCTTCCCCTTTCAAGATTGTTTGTTGCCACTAGTACAAATATGGGCTTTGGTGACAGTTCACAATCCGAAACCATCACAGTTCACTAATGAACTATCACAAAAGAATAGGTTATGAGATATATGCAACAATTTTTTACTAAAACTCACACCAATAGCGGAAAACAATCGTGACAGTTTTTGAACTGTTACTAAACAATTATACAATGACAGTTTTTGTAGAAAAATGCTACCTTACATTGATGTATAATAACAGTTATAAATTGTTATTATTCTCAGGCTATTGTAATTATTTTAAGTAAAAATTGTTATCGAAGTGTAACACTACAAAAAAATGGGTTTAAGCGACGACTCGTTTTAAGTCGCTTAAAGCCCCTTTTAAGTCGCTATAACCCTTATAGCGACTAAAAGTGGCACTCGCTCCGTTGGTTGTCCAAATCCATGTATGTCAAAGCCTTGAGAGACCATGCAATCGCTCTAGTAATAAACCAACTAACCTAAAGCGAGTACTTTTCTCATTGCTTAACATTTAGACCAACTAACATGGAGCAAGTAAAATTATGATCGCTTAACATCTAGACCAACCAGTATAGCAAGTAAAATATCGATCGCTTCAGATATACCAATCATTCTAAAGCAAGTAAACTACTTAGTTGATAGATGCATAGAGCAACTCTTTCTGAAATTGTTTGGTTAAGGTTTTAAGCGATCAAATAATTTTGCTCGCTAAAAGTGATTTCTGATTTTGATTGGCCTGAAGTTGGTTGCTCAAGCTTTTGAGGTACAAAATTTTTACTCTCTAGAAGCAACTTGTGACTTAGGAGCTATTAAACTACCTAGTTGGAAGATACATGGAACAACTTAACCTGATGTTACTTGGTTAAAATTTTAAGCGATCAAATAATTTTGCTTGCTACAAAAGATTTTTGGTTTTGATTGTCCTGAAGTTGGTTGCTTAAGCTTTTAAGCTTGCCTGAAATTGATTGCTCAAACTTTTAAGCTGCCAAAATTTTATGTTTGAGTTGGTTGCTCAAGTTTTTAAGCTGCCAAATTTTTATGCTCAATTACTCCACAAATTACTCCACATATTCTAATTTTAATAATCCCAAATTAATATTAAAATTATGAACCAAATTAAAAACAATATTAAATTTTATTATATCACATAATTCAATTTATGTCATTTGTTAAAAAGTTACACTCTTTACAGAAAAGGAAAAAAAATACAATTAATTATTTCTTTAAAAAATATTTACAATCTCCACAATCTTGATGAAGATAGAGCTGAGTTTTTTTCCTAAGCCTGATACAAAGCCAATTTGAACAGCTTCATCCAGTACCAACCAATTCTGGTCACATGTGCCCCAGAAAGTCCCCGATTAGGACAGAATCCTCTTCCAGCTGGACCCGTTAAAGGATACTGCACAGGCTTCATTAAGGATACACCAGGGAACGACTGACCGTGTAAAATTAATAAGAAAATAAACCAACCAGATAAATAAAATAGTAGTTTAAACTTTATATAATACCTATACTACTAGTATTTGAGTAAACAACTTAACAATAAAAGGCATTAGGAAAAGCTACCAACATAAGATCTGAAACCTATACAGACATATTAACAGAGAGTTGGCTTTATTAAACAGTTGAATGGTACCAAATCACTCTTTTATTGATATTGACAACTGCTTTGTATGTACTCCTTTAAGTTACATGAGAACACTCACCATAGCAAGAATGCAAGCTGTAACACCTGTTCCACAAGATACCCAATTCTCTGTCTGCTCCCTTAACCTTCGGATAGTACTTCTCCATCAGAAGTCATTCAAGCCCTGAAATAGTAGCACATATGTAATCCATTAGAATTCAATCTAAAAGACATAAAAAAACCATGGAAATCTCACTAAAAAGAATGGAATCAAAATATTACTATCAAATTCTTGTTCTAGGACCTTTTCCTTTCTTGGCTTTTCCAACACTGATTTTCTCTTCTTTCATTATGACTTCCCAGGATTTTCCTTCTCCAACCTGATCAATGGTCGTACATAAGAATGACTTTAAAAAATGACAGTTCATAGGTACTCCGTCAATACTACAAATCTAAAAGTTCAACGATGAAAATAACCATGTTGGATGACAAAATATTGTGTCAACATAGAACTTGCTGATCAAAATAAACCCTAGCTAGGCAGTGAAATGAATATGAAATGAATTTGGATGAAACTATTGAGAATATAGCTAGGCACTGAAGGCTTAATCCTGTAATTAGATACACCCGTATATACACTTACTTGTTTTGTTCTTGAATAAAAGTAACTGCTTGCTGGACAGCATATAATTAAAATTATATTTACACCATCAACCAAAACTCTTTGGTTCTTGCGCTTGATATGGATTTCTCTGAGTCTCTAAACATGGGTTCCCTTTCGTCATTAGTCCGATCCTTTGTAGGAACTACCCGTAATAACGAACTTGCAAAATGGATCTGTTTATCATAAAGAGATTCGTTGTTCCTGACCCTGCTTCACCTTAATTGTTATTTGAACAAAAAGATCACAATAAACTTTTGGTAAAAGTTATGTCTTGGTCCGAGTGGGGATAGTATTTCTCTTCTGCATGTCCATGGAGTTTTGAAAAATCCAAACATCTCAGAGATAGATATAGAGGTAGGAATTTATCGAACGAACCGCACTCCTTCGTATACGTCAGGAGTCCATTGATGAGAAGGGGCTGGGGAAAGCTTGAACCCAATTCCTACAGTGATGAATATAAGCGCAAATTCAGAATTAAAGTGTAAATCACCATCATCGTCATCTTTTACTCATGGTTTTGTTGTTGATTCTAAGAAAAAGAGAAAAGTTTTCAGATCTAGATGGTCGGGTGTAAAAAAGAAATATACTGAATTCACAACATTATGTGATGTTGATGCTGTTTTGGTATGTAATTTCGAAGGAACTGTCTACATATTACCAGGTTGTGAAGATAAATATCAGGAGATTTTGAAAAGGTATAATATGTATGATGATAATCAAAAGGGAAAAGGAAAAGGGGGTTACATTCTTCTGATGCTGATGACGATGATGGTGTTTTGGTTATGACTAAGAAGAGTAAGAATATGAGTATTTCAAAGGAAAGATTTTGCCCTAGTTTTTCTATAATCCGCTAGTACATGATCTTGAGGAATCTAAAATAGAGAGAACCAGAGATGGGAGAGTTTCATGGCTAAAAAAAGTTAAAAAACATCACTTTTTTTACTTCGATCAGATTTCCTCTCTTGACATGGGTTAGGGTTTACAGAGAAAA
>JAJJMC010025359.1:5000-10000 GCA_023531435.1 Papaver californicum | reverse complement strand
TTCTCCTCAGACCTACCCCCACTCCAGCAACGAATCTTATTCTTTTCTTGGATCTGGTTCGTGATATTGCGAAAAGACCCATAAATTTATCTATGAATTCTCCTATATTATACTATTACAGTACTATTATATAATTCTATATATGACTCTTGTTTTTGTCTTCGTTAGTTAGATTTATCTGTACTTCAACGGAATCTAAAGCTCCAGAGTATATCTTTTTACAGTACAGGTCGAACCAAAAAAGAAAAAGACATTGCCTATTTTCCCTTTATCTGTCAGAAAAAAAGGAAAATCCCCTTTTTTGTCCCTGTCCCTAAATGAATGAAATACAATAGTAAATAATAGTAAACTGGAACTGAAAGTCTCTTTCTTTCTCACATCCGTTCTCTATCACATTGTCGAACCAAAAAGACCTAATGCCTTGATATGGAAATATTTGGTACATGAAACCACGATCTGATGTAGATTGTAGATTTATAATAGAAATATTGGAATCAAAGAAAGATATTCCAAAATAGACGGTTTTTGTGACTCGGAAGAAATGTTTCTCTGTATAGGAACAGAATAGCCATTTCTTCCTATGAAGTATCCAGGAACAAGAACATTAAATAAGAAATATCGACAAATTCTTCCGTATCCCAAGGAAATAAACAATAAATAAAGGGGAGGGGGTACGCTACTACAATTTTCTCTCTACTATTGAATTTTAATATCAGAATAGCTCATATAGTCATGATTCAATGGGTCAGATCCACTTACTTTTTCTTTTGTTGATTTCTAAAGTGACATAGTAGTTCTTCTACTCAGCGGAATGACTGATCATGATAATCAAGATAAATGTTCCACTTTATAACTATACTACTATAATAATAAGTTTTTTTTTAGTAGTATAGTTATGTGGATGTTTCCTTTTTTTGCCATTGAGTTTACAAAAAGTAACAATATCTCTATTTTCCGCCCCAAACTGAAGACTTAGATTATAGTTTTGTGAAAAAAGCCCCTTATCGGATTTGAACCGATGACTTACGCCTTACCATGGCGTTACTCTACCGCTGAGTTAAAAGGGCTCATTTGATTCAATTGTTGAATGAACCAACAGTCACTATGAGTCTACTGTATGTACCTATATATATAATATACATCATATATATGGATCTCGGCTCGTTCAGGACCAATCAAAAATTTTTTGACTTCAGCTTTTTTTTGAGAAGTCTAGGAAAAATGCTTCCTTTTATTTGATTTTATCAATATTAATGCACTACATTTTTTCAAGACCGCCCCTATAATAGATTTGTTTTTTTTTGACCCTCATCAGAATGAGATTCATTTGATTGAGACACAATTCGACGTAGATCCAAGATATTTCATCGAATCATTGATGAACAGATTCGACACGTACCCTGCAATTTTTATAGAAAAAAGAAATTAGATGGAATCATGAAAGCAGAAAATATTCTTCGTATTTAGCCATAGCATTACATTATATTGACAATTACAAAAAACTGTTCATACTATGAGTATAGTAGGCGATCCGGCGGGTATGCCCCCATCGTCTAGCGGTTCAGGACATCTCTCTTTCAAGGAGGCAGCGGGGATTCGACTTCCCCTGGGGGTAGGGTACTACGAAAGGAGGTTGATCATGGATTTATCCATAAGTCTAAAATGGATTCTTCCTGGGTCGATGCCCGAGTGGTTAATGGGGACGGACTGTAAATTCGTTGGCTATATGTCTACGCTGGTTCAAATCCAGCTCGGCCCAAAAATCCGCCGATCCATCATGAGATAATAGAAAAAATTTTGCCTCCAGAAACCAGACAAAGAAACGAAGACTTTTTTATGCTATATCCTTAATTTTTTTGTTCCCATAGATTCTACTTTCTAATGATCTGGTCTGTACCCTTAATTTCTAAGGGAGGGGTAAAGAAAAAAAGACTTTTTCTTTTTTATTTATTATGAAATGATTTGACTACTAGTAATACGTGCCGTTCTCACTAAAGCCCATACCCATATGAATATCAACATATCGCTTCTATCTCTGTTACAATACAGCGATTCTAAATAGAAATATGCTATGAATTTAATAATAAGAATATGTATCCTTTACATCTTATTTCCCTGGGATTGTAGTTCAATTGGTCAGAGCACCGCCCTGTCAAGGCGGAAGCTGCGGGTTCGAGCCCCGTCAGTCCCGACCTAGGATCCGATGAATCCGTCAACTCATTTCTCTATTTTCGGTGAAGAGGGAGGACTGAAAACAAGATCTAATTTCCGCCGGAGGTCTTTTTTATCATCGAAGAAATACAAGAATTTTCATTAATTCTCGACTAGTACTGATTCGTGGGGAGAGCTAGATTGGTACAATTGGTGGTAGGGTCCTATTCGGGATTTCAAGAGATACCGCACAGGTTTTCCTTTTTCTATTGGTTCTGATCCATGGAATTCAATATAATACCCACCCGGTTCCCGAGAGCATACCTACAAATTGAATTCCTTCATTGTGTGATACAAAATTAACTTGACCTTAACATAGTTGGCGCGCCAGAATCCTTTTCAGATTCTATTAAAACCACCTCCTTATTTTCTAGCTCCTATTTTTGGGAACCGCAATTCCTAATTGGAAACAATCTATCTATCTCACTTCCATACCGAATTTCGGATATGATATATGTTCCGGTTTCAATCCAACGAAAGAAGCTTTTATTTTAAAAAAAGAGAGATCAAAGAAAGATCTGCCCTACCCCGCTTAATAAAGAAATTAATAATATTTCTTCTCCTGTTTTTTCTTTGATGAAGGGGTCCTATCGAAGCAAGAGTAAACTCCAAAAAAGTACATTTCTAAAAAAACGAGATCTTTTATACCCGAATCCATCTTTATTACACCTCTTTGTCTTCCAAGAAATTTAGATCATAACAAACTAAATGAGTTTCGAACTTCACTTTTTTCCATTTCATTTCTACTGTTTGGGTTTGTGACCAATTGAAATGGAAGACGGGTCAGATGATACCTCATCAGCTGGTTGTATACGGAAGACGGTAGGTTATAGAAAAGAATGAAAAACGAAAAGGGATTCTTTGTTGTATCAAGAATTCCTTTTTTAATTCGTTATGGATAAAAGATCCTCCTATGTTATACTATTCAATTCTCGACAATGAATCGATCTGAAAGCTCAGATATTGTTATTCATGATATTGATCCGATTCAATATCAAATAACATTGGGATGCAATTCATTTCATTGAATTTAGAGGAGAAGATTTATCATCTCTATGGGATTAGATCCCGAGTTATTGTGAAGTAAAAAACGATGGGATTATGGAAGTAAATATTCTCGCATTTATTGCTACTGCGCTGTTCATTCTAGTTCCTACTGCTTTTTTACTTATCATCTACGTAAAAACAGTCAGTCAAAATAATTGATTCGAATGAAGCTTGACTTCTTTATTCTTATCAATGATTGAAGAAATGAAAGGTATTTTCATTCCACGTCTTAAATGAAATGGGCGGACTAGAATCAGCAGTATATGAGATCCGGTAGTATGGTAGAAAGATATCAATTTCTTTCTACCATACTTTCTATTATTGTATTGTCTCAAGTTGTACTGGTACTGTATAAAGAGGGATAGGCTTCATCTAGATTAATCTACAATATGTATCTTGTATTTTCATATATGTACATATCTATAAATTTCATATATGTGATGTACATCATGTAAATAACACCCCAATTCTAGTTCTTCCTTGCATCTATTTTTTTGTTTGATTGAAAGGTTTTTTTTCATATAGTCCATTACTGTAATTCAATATAATTTGCAAATGGAAATTTCATATTTAAAATCCCTTTACGATATATGAAAAAATGGCTACAGTTTGATTACTCAACTCAATTAGTAGTGCTTTTAGAGTCCACTTCTTCCCCATACTACAAGTGAAAGGGAAAATGTAAAGACTACCATTAAAGCGGCCCAAGCAAGACTTACTATATCCATGTGAATTATGTCCCCTATCTCTATGAATATGAAGGAATTCGTCCATTATTGATCACTAATAATAGTGGAATCTATGGTGCAGAGTCAAAAAGGGATTATGACCAAACGCTATTGATCAAACAATCCAAAAAATCCACCCACAACAAGTTCCTATATGATTTCTGGTAGAAAAGGGAAGGATTAACCACAAGCAAGATACACAGGGACTTTCTTTGTATTATCAAGGAAATCCTCTTTAATGGAAGATGTAGGAATAGTAAGGCCTATTGTTTAGTTTCTTTTGTTGACCTTCATAAGCAAAAAGCATAAAATATACAATCAAGGTAGATCACTACCTACCCCATATCTCTTCAAAAGAGGGTTTTTTCCTTTTGGTTTCCTCTCGAATCTATTGCTTCTGCTGAGCAAAAAAAGAAAGTATTTCTCGGTTTTTGTAGATGAGGCGGCACCCGGATTTGAACTGGGGTAAAAGGATTTGCAGTCCCCCGCCTTACCACTCGGCCATGCCGCCAAACGGATATAAAATAGAGGGAACGCTCTCTTCTTTATTATTTCTTGAATCTCATTGTCTTTATCCCTTTCCTAAACCTAAAAAACCCTTTTTTTTGAACCCAGTTGATTCCCTTCGATTGATTGTATGGTATCTCAAATCTCAAAATAAACAACACCTAAAAACTTCCCCCTTTTTTTATCTTTCAAAAGCGAATGTGCTTTTTCAGTTACAGAATGAAAAATGCAGGGCAAATAGGAACCATTAACTATTGACTTGAATTCATGAAGAGTTCTTGGAACTCCAATTTCGTTTCCTTAACAACGGCATCAAAATGAAGTTGATACACAACTTATCAGTATCAATTCTTTTCAATAATCAATCTTTTTCAATTAAATTTACATTATAACAACAATTATATATATATGTAAACCCCGGAACAGAGATTGTTACAAAGATATCCTAATCAGGTATCTTAGCCATATATGTCTATAAGGAATTATCGTGCTTCCTTTTTTCTTTTT
>JAJJMC010025359.1:0-2500 GCA_023531435.1 Papaver californicum | reverse complement strand
CTCCGGAATTTAGATAGAAACGGAATTGTGATGTTGGGGTCTTGGGTAGAAACAGGTGATATTTTAGTAGGTAAATTAACGCCTCAGATCACGAAAGAATCATCATATGCCCCGGAAGATAGATTATTACGGGCTATACTTGGTATTCAAGTATCCACTGCAAAGGAAACTTGTCTAAAATTACCTATAGGTAGCAGAGGTCGAGTTATTGATGTGAGATGGATCCAGAAAAAGGGGGGTTCCAGTTATAATCCAGAAATGATTCGTGTATATATTTCACAGAAACGTGAAATCAAAGTAGGGGATAAAGTTGCTGGAAGGCATGGGAATAAAGGTATCATTTCCAAAATTTTGCCTAGACAAGATATGCCGTATTTACAAGACGGAACGCCTGTTGATATGGTCTTCAATCCATTAGGAGTACCTTCACGAATGAATGTAGGACAGATATTTGAATGCTCGCTCGGGTTAGCGGGGGATCTGCTAGACAGGCATTATCGAATAGCACCCTTTGATGAGAGATATGAGCAAGAGGCTTCTAGAAAACTCGTGTTTTCTGAATTATATGAAGCCGGTAAGCAAACAGCGAATCCGTGGGTATTTGAACCCGAGTATCCGGGAAAAAGCAGAATATTTGATGGAAGAACGGGAGATCCTTTTGAACAACCTGTTATAATAGGAAAGTCCTATATCCTAAAATTAATTCATCAAGTTGATGATAAAATTCATGGGCGTTCCAGCGGGCATTATGCGCTTGTTACACAACAACCCCTTAGGGGAAGGGCTAAGCAAGGGGGACAACGGGTAGGAGAAATGGAAGTTTGGGCTCTAGAGGGGTTTGGTGTTGCTCACATTTTACAAGAGATGCTTACTTATAAATCTGATCATATTAGAGCTCGTCAGGAAGTACTTGGTACTACGATCATTGGAGGAACAATACCTAAACCTGAGGATGCTCCAGAATCCTTTCGATTGCTCGTTCGAGAACTACGATCTTTGGCTCTGGAATTGAATCATTTCCTTGTATCTGAGAAGAACTTCCAGATTCAAAGGAAGGAAGCTTGATCGGAATGAATCAGAATTTTTCTTCTATGATCGACCGGTATAAACATCAACACCTTCGAATTGGATCAGTTTCTCCTGAACAAATAAGCGCTTGGGCCAAAAAAATACTACCCAATGGAGAGGTTGTTGGAGAGGTGACAAAACCTTATACTTTTCATTACAAAACCAATAAGCCGGAAAAAGATGGATTGTTTTGTGAAAGAATTTTTGGGCCTATAAAAAGTGGAATTTGTGCCTGTGGAAACTATCGAGTAATCGGAGATGAAAAAGAAGACCCGAAATTTTGTGAACAATGCGGAGTCGAGTTTGTTGATTCTCGGATACGAAGATATCAAATGGGATACATCAAACTGGCATGCCCAGTAACTCATGTGTGGTACTTGAAACGTCTTCCTAGTTATATCGCGAATCTTTTAGATAAACCTCTTAAAGAATTAGAAGGCCTAGTATACTGCGATGTGTGATTTGATCAAAATTCTTATTTTACAGATTGGGACTAAGAAACTGTCATCCCATTCACTCCGATTGGGATGCCCTGACTCTGACATGTCTCGTGGTAGGAGTAACATGAAGCTCAGAATTATGGATGTATTTAATACTCCAAAAAAGGGAATTGATCTATGGTCGATTCCGTAACAGAAAAATAGGAATTGCTAGTTGTACCTCGTGAAAAAGACTTCTTTCGTGGAATTAGCCATTCCATTTGTTTTAGAAAGAAATTATGTTCTAGTAAGCAAATATGACATGGTTACAAGGGCCTATTCATCGCGTATAGGCTTTAAGGGCATCATGTCATAACCGTCGAGGTTAAGTAGGGGCCTAAAAGATCGAATGGAATGATACATAGACAAGTAAATCCCTTATGAGTTCCAAGGTATTCTTTTAAAAGGGATTTGGTATTCGAAGGGAGGTAGACTACTCAAGAATTTCACATTTCATTTCATTGAAATGTTGGTTGGTCCTGATTGGGAACTTGAGTAAGGAGTAGATCGTTGGGGGTTTTCTAAAAAAAAATTTTAAACGAGAACCCCTTATTTGATGTAACTACTTGAGCCGGATGAGAGGAAACCCTCGCGTCCGATTTTTAAGGGGGGAAATCCTATACTATAAGGAACCTATCCCAATTTTTCTTTTGCTAGGACCGTAGCTAAAAAACCTACTTTCTTACGATTACGAGGTTCATTCGAATATGAAATCCAATCTTGGAAATACAGCATCCCACTTTTTTTTACTACTCAAGGCTTCGATACATTTCGAAATCGAGAAATCTCTACTGGAGCAAGTGCTATCAGAGAACAATTAGCCGATCTGGATTTGCGACTTATTACAGATTGTTCATTGGTAGAATGGAAAGAATTAGGGGAAGAAGGGCCCACGGGTAATGAATGGGAAGATAGAAAAATAGGAAGAAGAAAGGATTTTTTGGTTAGACGCA
>JAJJMC010025345.1:0-12023 GCA_023531435.1 Papaver californicum | reverse complement strand
ATACTAGTTACAAGACTAAGTACAAGAGCGAAAATATCAAAAAAAAAAGTAAATTTTTATAAAGTTTATGATACTGAGACATTACAAGTTGTAAAAATCAAGTGGTAAAGTTTTTTTCTCACAACCATATTAGTTCATTGTATGTTTTATTTTTATTTTTAATCATAACCTAAAGAACTAAGTCGATATTTTGTCATATATTTTCCTCTTCTCTTCAGCAACAACACAAGCTTTCAACAACGACCAGACCACCATTTCACGCCGGTAGAGCCACTAGAGTTCGGTTGAAGAAATGAGGGTAACACCGATTAACCTAGAAGGTGGTTAACTATTGAATAAACAGAGAGTATGGGTTATAGATAACAAGAAATGGCAAGAGTTTATCACCGAGATGATATGAGAAGAAGTGAGATGTAGTTTTGGTTCTATGAACAAGAATGAAGAAGAGATTGAGGCGATGTGGCAGAGAAGAAGAGTGAAGACAAGGGGTTAAGTATGAGTTGAGGTGATGCTGGTATCTGTGAGGAATCAAGAAGTATTCGAAAATCACAAAGACGAAAGATGAGAAGAAATTGAATGGTGCCAGTTTTAATTGATAAGAAAATGAAGAATGAGTTCTGATTTGGAGTCTAAATATTATTGTGAATGATGGGTTGGTTCGCTGGTTTTTCTGTAATGGTGAAGTTGAGAGATGTGGGTTCTCTAATGATGCTTGGGTTTTCATATTTTGAATTGCTTGTTAATGAACTGAGTTGGGTAGTGGTTGTGGCCGGAATTACAAGGATGAGAAGATGTTGAACCGAATTGTTGAACGTGAGTTAATGGGTTTTGGTGATTGAAGTATGTTGGTTGATTGAGATTGATTCTGGTTCTGTGGCCGTGAATTAAAAGCTGTTATTGTGTGTGTTTGAATGATTGTGAATGTTATGGGATGATTGAACATTGCACGGAAGAAGATGAGATGATGTCCGAAATAACCAACAATTATTGCCTGAATCAACCAGGGAATTACAATGAAGGTGTTCGAAGAAAGTTCTCATAGAACTGCCGTAAATTAAAGAAGAAATGTAAACTCCTTGTTAGTTTTTTGAAAATGACAGGCTCATGGATGGTTTTGAATCTATTTTTGGGCCTCTTTGAGCTGTCGGCTTGTCTAATTTTTGAGATGTATGGGATCAACCTAGATATGGAAACTAGGGTTGTTAGAGTTGTTTAAGGAATTGAAAGACAAGTGTAGATATAAAAGGAAGACATCTACAACAAGAGAAACACCTTTGAGAATCTGATTTTTGACATCCACCATTGTGTTTTCTAGAGTTTGATACAAGTTGGAGAAAAGCGGTCGAAATCGAGAACTACGCATCTAGGGTTTGCTTTATTGTTTTTCTTGTTATATTTAATTCAATTTATGAACTCCAAAACTATGAGTAGCTAAACTTTTATTTGATTAGGGATGATTTCGAAACTCTGTAACATGTTTTAATAATCAATTTTTGCAAGTCAAATCTTTCGATAATTTTTTTTGTTGATTATGTTTTTCCGTTCTTATGAACATAAGATGCTTGTGAGTTATCCAAGTGCGCAATGGGTATCTTGTATGCGACTCTAACGTTAGTGGAGATAATTATAATCCGTAATTGTTAGAGTAATATCTATTCAAGTAGCGAAACATTATTTGTTAAAGGTATTTTGTGGACAATAGTGTGTAAAAGATAACCCTAGGTTAATATGTCGAACTTATGAGCATGTGGCTAGGAGCAACTTGATTCCAAAATATTAATACAATTGATTGAATTACACCTAGAGAGCCTATTTTGGGTGGTTCACTTGATTAAAATACGCTAGAGAACTTATTCTATACGGTGAAATTAGGAATCCAAGATTAGTTTAACTTATAACTTGTTGTTGTTAACAATCGAAGTTTATTGAAGATTAAACTTGTATGATTAATAATACCTTTGTTCGGTAGCGTAGAATGATTCGTTGATCAATTCTTTCTCATAATTTTCTCACAAAATACAATTTTCAGATTCACCAAATCATAATATTCTTAGTTAATAACACTTTTATAATAACTTTTGCTCAATTCCTCAATTGGGACCGAATCGTCAATATACTACTTATTAGTGTAAGAGAAGTAAAAAAATATTATTTGTGATTTGACACCTCATCACCAGGTGACTCTTGATTTTCCCGAAGTGAAATCTGACAAAGAAGATGATGATGAAGAAGAAGATACGACGAGGCTTTTCCTGAAGAATACTAACGAAGCAGACACATAGAGAACCTCCATTGAAGGGATATGCCAACGCTTCTACTGATGCAGGCGAAACTACCACAAGTCCTGTCAATGACAGAGTTTGAACCTAATTCGTGAATATTTATTTGTTTCTATCTGCATTTTTTCTCATTCTTTGTCTTATTTTAACCTTGGCTAGCAACTTTTTGTAACCTGGGAGTTCCCGAGCTTTGGAGGCACAAGCTGATATTTTGATGTAATTAATACCTATTTAAATGAAGAAAATATATTGTCAGTTAAATTTGTCTTTGAATTGATTTGTATTTTTTTTCATGCACGACTTTGTCTCTGTTCTCAAAGTGGTAATAATTTTCCTCGTCTTTTATTATTTGAGTTTAATAAGCATTACATAACTTCCTTAAATAAGCTTTATTTATAAACAAAGCGGTATATTTCTAATGTCCATTTACTTCGTCGAAAAAGTCGTAGGCCCATGTAAACTTATGAATCCTAGGCCTTCGACCTTGTCTTATAATATTCTGCGAAGCGGTGCATTTTTAATGCCCATTCACTTCGTCGGCAAAGTTGCGATCTTAACTACTCCCGCGAGCAATAGTCTCTTAGCCTCGCCTGATCTGGATACTCATCTCCCTAAAGGAGGGTGTTATCCCTTTATTCCATCTGGATGCCCATTCAAGGAAGCAAACATATGGTAAGTGTACCTAGCGCCTCTTCTGTTATGCAATAACCAATTGTTTTTCGTGAACACCTTGTTCCTTTACCGTTTTGGCTTAGGGTATGAGATCCACACCCTAGGAGAGGTTTCTAGAGGACCAGGCATAAACTACCAAGGACTTGGCCCATATGGAAATAGTCGGTAACGCTTCAAACGTACCAAGTACCCATTCCTCCAGCGCCTCTTGCATAGTCTATACCTCATGCTAAATGTTCTTCGCCAGGCTATGATGCGGCGAGAAGCGACGAATCACAACCTGACGATATTCAGAGAATGTAGGTCTTATTCAATGCGCCTCTTACCTTTAGGTGGATAGGTATTAGATGCCTCATAATGAGGTTTTAACTGCCCCTCATCTCATTCAGACGAATATTTATAGATCTTACTCAGTGTGCCTCTTGTCATTAGGCTAATATCTCCAGAACTTGTCAATGTAATGTGTCGTAGGGATTATGAATTTGCCTTTTTCCTTTTGGAAGTAAATATGTCTCATGTACTGACTTCCCTCGCCTCATGAAAGGATTTTGGTGCACACCACATGGGGTTCTATCATGGAATCTTGGTTTTTCACCCCGAGCGCCCTTGCTTGCCACTTTGGATTTATGGTAGTATTTTTTGATGTATCTGGGGTTCCAAGGATGATCCTACTTCTCCCCTTCGTGATTTACCAACTCGTATACGACAATTCTCTTTACAATGTATGATCCTTCCCATGTTGGCTCCACCTTTACTCCGGGTCTCCTTTGGTAAGGTGGTATTTCTTGCCGGACCATCTCGCTAGGTTCATAATCTCGCATATTTACTTTCTTGTTGTACTCCTTTACCAGCCTTCGATGATAGTTTTCCATGTGTTGTAGAGCTCTCTCCCGATTCTCCTCAAGTCATCCAACTTAGACAGTATTAGGTATGAAGTCATATTCTTGATCCAAGATCCCCTCTTCTTTGTTGGTATCATTACTTTAGTGGGGAGTAATGCCTCTATTCTATATTTTAGGTTAAATGGAGACATTCATGTTGCACTTCTCCTAGTAGTTTTATATGCCCATAACATATTGTGTAGCTCTTTGCACTTTTTGCTTATGTTTCCCATCCAACTTTTTCTTTAGGTTGTTAGTGATGGTTTAATTAGCTGCCTCAATTTTCCAGTTACTTTCTGGATAGATTGGAGTTGACTTGTCTTGTTGAATTTTGAGTGCATTAAACAACATAGCGATGTTTCCCATTCGAATTGGTTTCTATTGTTAAAAATGAACTCCGCTGGTATGCCAAACCTGCAAATGATACGCTCAAACAAAAAAGAAAACACATCCTTTTCACTAATATTCTTCAGTGGCTTCGCCTCTACCCACTTGATAAAGTAATCCGTGGCTATAATCAGATATTTCCTCTAGTTTGACTTGGGTACCAACGGTCCCATAATGTCAACTCCCCACTTTGCGAAAGGCCAAGAGTTCAATATTGACTGCAAACTTGTAGTTGGAGCATGAATCTTCTTGCCAAATCTCTGACACTCTTCGCACCTCTGTGATACCTCCTTCGCGTCCTCGTGCATATAATACCAAAAATACCCTTGAGCTTATTCTTTTTGCGCCAATAATCTCGTGCCACTGTGGATTCCCGCATCTCCATAGTGTATGGATTTTAAGATCTCCATCCCTTCTTCTTTAGATAAACATTGCAGCAATGGCCCATGAAAAGATTGACGATACAAAATACCTTCGTACAACTGGTAATTCGTGGACTTGCTTTTGATATTATTAGCATGTAGCCTATCTCTGGGCAATTGTACTTCGTTTAAGTATTCGTAAATTGGGATTCGCCAGTCATCTGTTTGTTCGTCTTCGCCATGTTGATCGCCAAAGTTTCCATACTTGGATCCACTTGTTCTTCTGAAGGATAACGCAACAACTCTATATTCATCAAAGTGGCCTCCGGGTCACTCATCATTGAAGATACGAAGGCCAATGCATCATCCAACCTATTGTCTTTTCGGCAGATGTGCTGGCATCTGAGAAATTTTGAAATTGTTATGCATAATGCCTCGCAATCCTTCGATACCTTTGTATAGATGGATCGAATATTTGATATATTCCTTGTATCTTCCAAACCACCAACTGAGAGTCCATCGTAAGCCTGACATCATCGATCTTCATTTCAATTGTCATGTATCAGCACTTCATATTCAGTTTCATTGTTGGTTGCCAAAAATTTTAGTCGAAATGAACAACCCTAGCTCCATCCGACGAGGTGAAGACAATGCCAATTCTTCTTCCTTCGTTGTTAAACGATCCATCAAAAAATATTTCCCATCTACTCGGATGATTTTCTTTAAGAAAGTCTTTGGGATCTGCGATATCTTCTTCCAAATTCATAATTTCTTTTATGTCTTTGTCTTCCTCCAATGGAAAGTCGGCCAGAAAATGGGCGATGACTTGAGACTTTGCATATGTTAATATTCCATATTCCACTCTGAACTGTTCTATTTGAGCATTCCACTTTGAAACTCTTCCAACTCGCTGAGAGCCTTTCAACACTGACTCAATGGGTGTCTTCATCATTACTTTAATGGAATGACCTTGGAATTAGGTTCACAGCTTCTGAGTTGCATAGACTAATTCCAATCAAAAAGGCTCACAACTACTCAATTTTTGTATAGTTTCTTTCTGCCGAACCAAGAGTTTTGCTAATATAGTATATGGGTTTTTCGATCCCCTCATCTTTTCGGACCAACATTGTGCTGATGGCATCCAAAGTTGCTGCAACATATACTAAAAGAATTTCCCCAGGTTCGGGTGTTTGAAAAACTGACATATTCACCAAGTAGTCCTTAATGTTTTGAAGTACCTGCTCACATTCTTCTTTCCATACAAATTTTGCTTTCTTCTCTAGAATATCAAAAATGACTTGCACTTTTCCGAAAACCTTACAATGAATCTGCCTAAAGCTGCAAGTTATCCATTGAGATTTTTTATGTCTTTCAACGTTGTTGGAGATGGCATGTCTCTGATTGCATGTACTTTCACTGGATCAACCTTTATCCCATTCTTCGAAACTATATACCCCAAGAATTTTCCAGAATCTACACCGAAAATTCATTTTGTTGGATTGATTTTCATTTTGAATTTAAGCATTTGGTCGAAAATCATCTTCAGATCTCGCATATGGTCTTCGTATTTTCTACTCTTTACCAACATATCATCCACATACACCTCAAACGTGGAATGCACCCATTGAGAAATTAATTTTTCCATCGTTCGTTGATAAGTAGCTCCTGCATTCTTCAACTCAAAAAGTATTTTGGTATAAAACTATAATCCTTTCGGGGTAAAGAATTGTGCTCCTGTTCTTCTTCGGCGAGTGGTATCTAACTGTAGCCCGAATATCCATCCATGAGAGAGTATTTTGTAGCCCGTCGCTGATTCAACCATTTGAGGTATACATGGCAAAGAAAAACTATCCTTTGGGCACGCCTTGTTAAAATCACTAAATTCAATACAAATCCTAATTCCTTTATTTTTTTTTCGGAACAATCACCATGTTTGCAATCCACTGCGAATACTTCGCTGGTATGATTATTCCTTCCTCAATCATCCTTTTGAGTTCAGTTTCTATCGCCTTGTGGTAGACCGTAGTAAGCTTCCTAATTCATTGCTTGAAAGGCTCCAAATTAGGATTAATATATAACCGATGGCATGCTATGGAAGGATCTATACCTAGAATATCTTCTGTTTTCCATGGAATACGTATACATAATCTCGCAACAACTATTCCAACCTCTCTCCTTTTTGTTCTTTGAACTTTGTACCTATCTTGACTATCTTTGGTTCCTTATCAACTTCCAAATTTATGTCTCTACTGGGCTCTGCTACTGTGAATTTCACCGTTGGATCCCAGAGGAGGATTAGTCACTTTAGTTGTTATGCCTACAAACCTTCTTTTCCTGATATCTTGCTCAGAAGCCGATTCCCATTCGCCATATTTACTTCGTAGTCCTGTATTTCTTCCTCCTTCTTATATTTTTTTTCCCTGCTTCTTTTTCTGTTTGATCTTGTCTGCCCCCTCCTTATACTGGCGAACATCTACTTTGTTGCAGTATTTTGCTTCGAAGAGTCTCCCTTGACGTTGGCTACACTATCTAGCGTAGGAAAACGCAAGCATTGATGATAAGTCGATGCCATTTCTTTAATTCCGTGAACCTATGGTCGTCCGACGATGGCGTTGTAAGGTGACTCCACATCCACTAAAAAAAATAGTGATGGTTTCCATCATTCCAAGATATATTACCATGGTGAATTCTCATTTTAGTCTGGGAGGTGCTCCATTGAATCCGTAAATGTTATAGGTTGATGGAATGAGTATGGAATCCGAAAAAACCCATTAGCTTGAAAGTGTTTTAGAATAAGATGTCCACTGAGCTTCATGTATCTACCTAAACCTTGTCCATTTCCCATTTGTTCATCTTTGAAGTAACTATGAGAAGATCGGTATGTGATTTCCCATTTTTCGACGTCTCTGATGTTGAAACTACGATCGACTAAGCCATACATTTCTCTAAAGGTAAGGCTTTTTCAATGATGAAAATATCCTTCCCATTGTGGTCTCGCTTGTGCACTCTGCTCATGATGTTACGGTGGAATTTGGACTTCGTTCTAGGCGAATGGATGATGAAGTTCCATTGCAAATAACTGGCTCCTTGATCGATCTCGATTCTATATGCATTGTACTTATGGTTCCGCTTGCAAAGGTGGTGGAGGTGGTAGATCTCCCAAAAATTCTCGAAGCTTCCTTTCTCTATCAAGCGTAGTATTATTCTTTGTACGTTCATGCAATTGTTAGTAGTATGACCATGAAATTGATGATATTCACAGAGTTGGTTACTATACCCAGAGACAGGTGGTTCCACCCCTCGATTGTGCGGGTACGTGATAGACACATTTTAGTGTCTAAATTGCACCTTAATTTCTAGTGAGTTAGTATTCGATTTTGTGTCTATTACGTGTTTTTATGCTTTTGTAGGTACATTAGAAGAATAAAGATTTGTGGAAAAATTGGCTCAAAAAGTGTTCAAAGCACCCGGAAAAATGGATCAAGGCACCCACACTTTGGATTGGGGCACCCTTGGATCGGGATGAGCTGGATCGGACCAACTCAGCGGGTCAACTCGGCCCAGTCAACTCGGTCAAAGTCTGTTGACCGAGTCAAAGCTTCATCGGCAGCAAAATTTCGATTCAGATTTTCTAGCGATTTCATCGCAAATTGGTAGTTACCCAATCTAATTCAAGGTTAGTAGAATCGATTAGAATCTCTAGAAGCCGAAGATAAGGGCCAGAGGAGCATGAATTTGGACGGGAACAGGAATCCATCCCTGTTTTGGATTGGCATCAAATTCTCGTCAAATCACCGAGTTATAATGGGATTAGAACATCCTAGAAGATTCACAGGGCCTATATAAAGAGTTTACAAGCCTCAGAAATAAGTTACGAAGCTCCAGAACCATTTTTGCCTTTTTCCGTTCAAGTTCCGACGCCGGCCGGTTACTGCTGCTGTTCCCGGTGAACGGTGTTCTTCATTCAACGTTGCTGAGGAAGAAGACAGTGCAACTGTTGTAACTGTTGCTATTTCAAATCTCTCTGTTACCATTTCTTCTCTCTTTTCTTGCTTGAACCGTGCTGTAACAGTTGAACCCTGTTCCTGTGACGTTTATACCCGTTGTTGTTTGGCTGTTGCACTATTATTTCACCTTGTAATCAACTTTTTGAGCAATGAAATCAACTTTTGAGCAATCTTTTTCCACCATGAGCTAAGTCTAATTACTGGGATGATGGATAAGGTAATTTTCTCAATTTTATGTGATTTAATTATTTTCTAATAATTATTTATAATTCTTTTATTGTTAGAATTGCATAGTTTTGAATAGTAAAAACAGTTTTCTTTCAACAGTTGTGCTTTTGCTTGATGGATTATGCTTAGTTAGTTAATTTTGATAGTCCATGCTTGTGATTTACCTCTGTTTGTTAGCATAACAAAACCAACTTTGGCAATTATTTGTGCTTTAATTAATTTAAAAAGAATTATCTGATTAATCACATAGGTTGTTAGATTTACCTGATTCCTGATTCCTGGTACGTTTAAAATTATTTAAAAATCATATTTAGGTTATTTAGTCTTTTTCTTACTCCTGAAATTTTCTAGAGTTAATTAGAATCATTATTTTCTAAAATCATTACCTTCACAAGTTCGAGAATCGAACCTTTATTTACCACTTTAAAAATTACATCAGTACGGGATGCTTTCGGATCCAGTTTCCTCGATATATCATATGATAGCTGCCAATGGTGCACTCAGCTTGAGTAACTTTAAGTCCTCGAACCTGGGAGCATTAGGCATTCATTTGCCAAACCTTCGATCGTTGAAGTTACCTCGTCGAGATAGATATTCCCGTTGATGCTGGAATCTACTGGCATTATTCTTCGCCCAATTTCTATTCAGTTGCATGTCTCGCTGGGGTGCTCGCTGATGCTCTTCCCGACAGATGTCTTTGTAGTTCACTCGTGGTACATCACCTACTGTATTTGTAATTCGGTGAACACTCGTAGGATTTGGAAATATATTTTCCTTCGTCAATGTAGGCTGCGTAACCACCTATTTCTATAATTAATCTAAGGCAATGTACTCTTCTTGAAACTTTTGGAGTTCTTGCATGGTCAATGTATTCTTATGCTTGAATATGACCATGTATAAAAAATATGTTGGAAATAATGCATTGATGAAGCTCTGAACCAAATTCGTTTCATTCTCATGACCCATAACCTAGCTACATAGATCCCTTTATCTTTTCACCAGGCTTCACAAGCTTTCCCCTACCTCCTCTTTAAGCTGAAAAAGTTTTCTACACCGGCCCTCAATAGGTTATTATGCATATAAGACGAAAGGAATACCTATTTAAGCTTATGAAATGATGTGACAGAATACTCCGGAGGAGGTCGAACCAAGCTAGTACTTCGCCTTTATACTAGTACAAAAATGGGCTTATGTGACAGTTAAAAACTGCCACCAAAACGTTTATGTGACAGTTTTGAAAAATGATTGCACTGTTATTAAAACCTCTGTAACGAAAGGGTCTATAAGAAACTGTTACGGAATCATGACTATAAGTATCAGTTTTTTCATAAACCTGTCGCTGTTGACAACATACAATAACATTTTCTAAATAAAACTGTCATTGATAACTTAATTTCTTTTACTAAGGTGACAGTTTCTCCATAACCCTGTCATTGTTATTACTTACTGTTACATTTTCTAAACAAAACTGTCATTAAAAACTTAACTTCTTTGACTAAAATGACAGTTTCTTCATAAACCTCTCATTATTGACAAGTTACTGTAACATATTTTAATGAGAACTGTCGTCAGTAACTTAGTTTCTTATACTAAAGTACCAGTTTCTTTATAAACCTGTCATTGTTGGCAAATATTAGCAACATTTGTAAATAAAACTGTCATAAAACAGTCAACTTTGTAGAAAACTGTTATCGTTAATCCTATTATGTGGACACACTATTTTTTCAAATGATTATCATATAGGCTAATTTGTAGCTAGCTATTTCATGTTTCAGTTGGGGGTGACATGCTCAGTCAGATGTTAATATCAAAATAATTATTGAAAGATATTTTAGCGTTCATTAAAAATATCATTAAATTATTCAAAAACTGTTTAACAGATAACACGGAAATAGTAAGTTAAACAAAATAAGTTAACCAGAAGCGAATGTATTACATAATTCAAAAGACTTCATATGAAAGTAATCTTAGTACTAAATAAAATAAATTAACAGTGAAGTTGGAAACCACATCCATTTTTCAAAGTGTTGATCGAAATCTACTCCTGCCAATACATGTCCCCGAAATCTACTCCTTCCAATTCATGTACCCTGGAATTGTAGGATAATCATTCCGGTATCCAATATATAGCAAATTCAAGGTCCCAAATCTCTGTGGAATGTTTCCACCAATAACTAAATAATGATGTTTCCTTCTATTGTGGATAACACTATTTGATTCAGATGATCCACAGTTGTTCCGATTATTGCTATATGATTTAAGGAGGTAACTTATGCTCATGCGACACGGTAATATCTTTCCCTCATTCATTTTCGTGCAGTGTTTAGAAACATTGAGGACACTGTTTAATTTAAGTTTGGGGGTATTGGGAGACTTTTTAGGATTAATAAGATTTGGAATTTAGAAGCATGTGAACAATTCAGGTGACACTAACCACTCTAGGTAGATGGAAACTTAGCCATTTTTCTATAAGGATTGGTGTGCCCAGCTAGATGGTCTATTCATAAAGGAGACAAAGTTCAGGTGTTAGAAATAACATGATAGTTGTCACCACCACATCACGTTCTGTTTTATTATTTACAATTTCGTGTTTCTCTGAGAGTATTGGTGGGTCCTAGCATCGACATGTTAATTAGCGCTGGAATGACATTCAGTGTGTTGAGATCATGCCCCACATGAATAATACGTTAGTGTTTTAGAGTTATGTGTGTGGTCCCCCTGTCTCCGTCGCCTAAGCAAGCGTGGAACGCAGGATCCATGGGAACTTGTAAATATTTTAGTTAGTAGTAACCGTTGAAAATAAATGGGGAGTATCTCGACACACTAGGTTTCATCTCGTTACTGACCTTCAGACAGACATGGGACACATCGTTCGCCTTGGTCAACATTTGCGACCTTCTATAGTCTACTTTCATCTTCTAAGTCTTTTCATGTGATTGGTGGTTAGATAACTGTCTAAGTAGAACTCTGTTGTCTTAGATATGAATTTTAGTATGCTTGAGTTAACACTCGTGTACAGTGATTGGATCCATAAAGGGTAATGGTCCCTATAGCCGAATATCTGAGTAGCCAACTAACTAGCTTGTTTAGTGTTTACCCTTAATCGTTCACGTGTTGCTAAGATCCAGATTCAGGTTTTGTGGGTATACCTCTTGTAAACCCTCACGAGACAAAACTCGTCCACTAGGGACACCTAGGGGTTTAACG
>JAJJMC010025335.1:0-46408 GCA_023531435.1 Papaver californicum | reverse complement strand
AAAAGAAAAAAATAATAAAAAAATTAACTTTAGAATCTTCAATCAATTAAAGTTAATTAATTAATTAAAAAACCCACAGATTAGAAAATTAAATTATGATTAAAAAAGAAATTTGTTAGTTAAACTTGCATTAAAGTATTAGTTAGATACGTTTTTTCCTTAAACAATTAATTATTCTTGATTAATTATTGTGTTAAAACAAATTAAGTACAATTAATGGTTTAATTCTGTTTATGATACCACAGGTTTTATAAAGGGTTTTGATGATTTGTGATTGCGTGAAGCTTCCACTAACTTAATTAATTAAATAAATAATCTTGTTTAATTAATCAAACTGAATTGATAGATTCTTTTTCCATGAAATTTATCCAAATTTTCATGGTGAAAATAACAGTTCAACTAACTTCTTGTGCAAAAATTTTATCTATATTCTTTGAAGAACGACGACCATAAGCATTTTAGCCGGCCCTATTGATATATTAATCGTATGAATCATGAATCATATCATAAATAGTAAACATATTATATGAGCGGATATTTGTTGATAAGGTAAAAGTTATTTTCCATAGTTTGCATAAATAAGATATAAAATCAAAAATTGTGTTTGTGGATGATAAAAGAAAATTAAAAAAAAGAAAAATGAGTGAATTATCATCAAATATATTTTGAGTTTTAGAGAACCGGTTAATTTCAAGTAATAATTAAAACTATTCTTTATACAACAAATTGTAATGTTTGCTCATTTTGAAACAATTTTGATAATTTTTATAAATGAAAAAATTGATGATGTACTCCTCTCTTTTCCCATGAATTTGTTTATATTACCTTCTACATTTAGAGCCACTCAATTTATATAAATAAAATCTTATTAAAATAATTAAAAATATAGAAAAAAGAAAGTATTGAAAAAGTTCAAGAATCTAATTTTATAGTTTTAGAGATGTTTATTCTTCCGAGTATAAAAATGTAAAAAGAAATTACGAACTTAATTATTCTCTTCGTCAGCACAAACCAGATCTCCATTAAAATATTGGAATCGACGTGTTAGCTGGGAATCTTCATCAATCAATCATATGATAATGCCACTCTATAACAATTTGGACTATTCAATGTAAGACCGTAGATATTATGATGCAACGATTTCACTTTCTTCAGATGAAGCTATACTGATAATGGTGTAGAATATTACTGATGGATCTATGAGAGAACTCGGGGCTAAAATAAAATTTAGATCGAACCCTCAACTCCACTATCTAAGTTTTAACTTTTTAAAAAATTTATATTTTATTTTTAAGATCTTAGTCCAGGTTAAATTTAGATTTTAAGCTCATTTGAGTCCATGCTTGTGATAAACATCAAGCTTCATTTCAATCTTTCCGGATATAACTAGAGGTCCATATCATGATATGGAGACCCATGCATATGATAGAATGTTGTTGTTCTTGATTAAAGATCAAGAACTGATTCGTATGGAAGATTGATTAGTGAAACAGAGAAAATGTATTTTCATTCATTAATGAATCTGATACAAGACTTGGTTCTTATACAGGTGAGGCTTAACCACAGTCTTCACTCTAACGTATACTAGCCTTAATGGCTAACGTACACATTCCTGGCATGTGTGACTCACACACTTCTATCTGTGTATTACAAATGAAGTGTAAACTGAGTGTAAGATTAGTTCAATCTATTAACCCCCCTCAAACTGTGTTGATGGCAAAGCTAAGACACTGAGTTTGTCTCTTAGAAACTTGAATCTTGGCCCTGAGAAACCTTTAGTGAATACATCTGCTGCTTGATCTATAGTTGATACATAGGAGACCTGTAATTTGTTGTCTTGAATGAGTTCTCTTACAAAATTGTAGTCAATAGCTAGGTGTTTCATCTTGCTATGATTTACTGGATTGGTAGAATAAGCAATAGCACTGACACTGTCACAGAAAATTAGTGGTTTACCATGTATTGGTAATGACATTTCTGTTAATAGCTTGACCACCCATTGCATTTCAGCTGTTGCATTTGCTAAACTCCTGAATTCTGCTTCTGTTGATGACCTTGCAACTGTATTTTGCCTCTTGCTGGACCATGATATTGGATTAGGACCTAAGAAGATGCAGTATCCACTGGTGCTCCTTCTTGTGTCCACATCTCCTGCCCAATCTGCATCACTATATCCCTGTAGTGTTTGTAATCCTTTTGTATAGTAAATACCAAAGTTTACAGAACCTTTGATGTATCTTAATATTTTCTTTGCTGCTGTCATATGGGATGTCCTTGGCTTTTGCATATGTTGGCATACTTTATTTACTGCATAACATATTTCTGGTCTAGACCATGTTAGATATTGTAAACCACCAACTAAAGACCTATATTCTGTTGGATCTGGCAGTATGGCTCCTTCTTCTGATGGTAATGTACCATGTGCTTGTAGAGGAGTTGAGCTAGGCTTAGCACCTGACAGATTATGTTTATCTATAAGATCCAAGGCATATTTGGCTTGTGAGATGAATAGACCACTTGCATTTCTTTTTATCTCAAGACCCAAGAAATAATGTAGTTCACCCAGATTTTTTACTGGAAAGTAAGTCTGCAAAGTGGTAATGAAGTCTGTGCAGTAAGTGGATGAATTACCTGTAATAAGAATGTCATCCACATACACCAAGATGAATGTGATCCTTGTGTCTTGTTTCTGGATGAACAAAGAGGTGTCTGCAGTTGAGTTTCTGAAGTTATGTTGAAGTAAAATATGGTGCAACTTTGCATACCAAGCTCTTGGAGCCTGTTTAAGGCCATAGAGAGACTTGTTTAGTTTGCACACATATGTTGGGTTGTCTGAGTCCACAAACCCTTGTGGTTGTTGCATATAGATGTCTTCTTGGAGATTTCCATGAAGGAATGCATTACTAACATCCAGTTGAGTAATGTTCCAACTAGAACTAACAGCAGTAGATAAAAGTACTCTTATTGTGGTAGCTTTTGCAACTGGACTAAATGTATCTGTGTAGTCTAGTCCTTCTTTCTGGTGAAAGCCTTTTGCTACAAGTCTGGCCTTGTATCTTGCAATGGAACCATCTGGATTAAATTTTAACTTGAATACCCATTTGCACCCTATAATATTCATAGTTGGCAGATAAGGCACCATTGTCCAAGTTTGTGCATCTTGCAATGCATTATATTCCTCAACTAATGCTTGTCTCCACTTTGGATTTTTGTTTGCCTCAGTGTAGCAGGTTGGTGTAGCAGGTAGAACTTGGGCAAGAATGTCTGTTGAGTAAGCATGTTTAGTAAAATACAGTTTTGGTTTTGATATTCCTGATTTTCCTCTTGTTTTCATAATGTGTGAATTGATAGTTGGTTGAATTTGTATATCTGTTGGGTGAGTTGTTACTGATTTAGGTGATGATATAATGGCTGTTTCTGACAAAGTGGGTGTTTCAAAATCATTGGAAATTTGAGTTGTTGAGCTAATAAGTTGTTTATATGGAAAGACTGTTTCTTTAAAAACCACATGTCTAGAGATGTATATTCTGTCTGTTTTGGGTTCCAAGCATCTGTACCCTTTGTGTTTTGAACTGTATCCTATAAATATACATGGCACACTTCTTGGAGCTAATTTGTGTGGTGCATATGGTTTTAGCCATGGATAGCAAAGTGAACCAAATGTTCTTAAGAAATGTAAATCAGGTTGTTTATTGTAAAGTACCTCATAGGGAGATTTGTACCCAATTGTTTTGGTTGGCAACCTGTTGATGGTGTAGTTTGTTGTAGAGAAAGCATCTGACCAGAAAGAGTCATCCAACTTGGATTGTATTAGAAATGTCCTTCCTACTTCAACAATGTGCTTATGTTTTGATTCTGCTACTCCATTTTGTTCTGGTGTGTGTGGACAGCTGAATTCTTGTTTTATGCCATGCATTTCCAGTAGAGCAACCAATTGATTATGCAAAAACTCACCTCCTCCATCTGATCTTATGACTTTGATATTGTATGGTATTTGATTTTCAATGAATACTTTGAACTGATTGAATATACTTCTGAACTCAGACTTGTCATTCATATGAAATAACCAACAGAACTTTGAAAAATCATCAATGATTACAGCATAGTATTTATAACCTTGTCTAGAAATTACAGGACTTGGACCCCATAAATCCATGTGTAGTAGTTCCAGTGGTTGTGTACTACAACTGAGTGAGTCTTGAAATGGTAGTTTGTGTGATCTACCAACAGAACATGCACTACAATATGTGTGCTTATTTGCAAGTTTTGGTAATGAAATACTTTTTGCTACATGTTGCATAGTTGCAAAAGAAGAGTGTGCAAGCCTCCTATGCCATACTTCAGAGGATAAGGATGATGTTACTGCAGAGTTAGCTAGGTGCCTTGTTGATCCTTGTAGATAGATGGGATAGAGTCCATTACTGTGTGGGCCTTCCAATATTGTCTTCCCAGTGATTAAGTCCTTCACAGAATAGCCAGAGGAATTGAATGTTATAGAACAATTATTGTCTTCTGTGAATTTGTGGACAGAAAGAAGATTTTGTGTTGTTTGTGGTACCAAAAGAATATTGTGCATCTTAAGAATGTGCCCTGGTGCATATTTGAGTGCTGAGCCAAAATGGGTGATTGACATACCTTCACCATTGGCAGTCTTCACTTTGTCAGATCCAAGATAGCTTGTTGTATCCTGCAACTCAGATTTGTCTGGGGTAATGTGACTTGTTGCTCCACTGTCAGCATACCAGGGATTTTCCCCCATAATGTTTGCAGAAGCAAGCATTGCAGATAGTCTAGCTGGTGTTGTTGCATTGGTATATGTAAAGTTCAATCTATTTCTGCAATCTATGGCACTATGTCCAGATTTCTCACAAATCTGACATACTAAATTTTGATACATTTGATTTCTTGAATCTTGAGAGAATCTTCATCCACTGTTCATGTTTCTTGAATTTGAACCCCTGCTTGTGAATTGTTGAGTTCTTTTCTGATAGGAGTTATTATTAAATCTATCAATCTGCTGTGGGTACATTGTGTTGCCTCTATTATTGTTGTAGTCCCTGGACCTGTAATTATTGTCTCTTGACTGATTTCTTGAATTGTTGAATTGTGCACTGAATGCCTGATTGGTAGTATTAGATATGATTTCTTTGGTTCTTTGAGTTATCACAGATTCCTCATTTAGGAGATTGTTATGAAGTTCTATGAAAGTTATTGGAGGATATCTGTGTCTCATTGAGGTTGAAAATGGAATGTACTCATTTTGCAGGGCTGATAAGGTAATAACAACTAGCTCTTTGTCTGAGACTAGTTCTCCTGTTGCTGCAAGCTGATCAGATAGTGTTTTTATTTCATCCATAAGAGCAGAGATGGATTTGTTGCCTTGTTTTACAGAGAGTAATTTTGTGCGCAAATGAATGGAATGAGTTGATGAAGATCTTGCAAACCTGTCTTCTATGTTGCTCCATAATTTGTGAGAAGTAGTAGAGGCTGCAAAGTAAGGTATCACTGATTCAGATATTGTGCTATTCATCCATAACACAATTGTTGAATCTTCATCTACCCAATCTAGAAAATTTGGATTTTCCACATTATGATTTCTTGCATTTGTGTATTGTTCAGGACATTTGTGAGATCCATCAAGATACTTCATGAGCTTGAATTTTCTTATTACTGGAAGCATCAAATTTTTCCAGGTAAGATAGTTGTCTTCCTTCAATTTGAGAGGAACAAGACTGGTTAATTGATTCAGTGGTACTTTACTAATTGAATTTGATGTTGGATTTTCCATTGATTGGGGAAAATCACAAATCATTTGACAGTAAGAAATGAAATGAAGAGAAAACTGATTTGAAGAAAAGTTAGAGGCCTACTGGCACTGATACCATGATAGAATGTTGTTGTTCTTGATTAAAGATCAAGAACTGATTCGTATGGAAGATTGATTAGTGAAACAGAGAAAATGTATTTTCATTCATTAATGAATCTGATACAAGACTTGGTTCTTATACAGGTGAGGGTTAACCACAGTCTTCACTCTAACGTATACTAGCCTTAATGGCTAACGTACACATTCCTGGCATGTGTGACTCACACACTTCTATCTGTGTATTACAAATGAAGTGTAAACTGAGTGTAAGATTAGTTCAATCTATTATTTAACATATTCTCTCTTATCAATCACTTTTTTTCAAATTTAATAATAAATATTAAAAATTATCATAAAATTTGTTTTTGATTTTTTTTATGAACATGAGAAAAAGATCATGGAGCTCACGATTGTGGAAGTCAATTTCAAGGAATAAGAAGGAATCATAGTCTCATAGACAAAAGGGACCTGTTGTTTATTTGGAGAAAAGGATGTTTTTGTGTTTTGAAAAAAAAAAGGAAAAAAGAAAAAAGAAAAAGAAAAAGAAAAAGAAAAAGGATGATTACGATATCAAAGACGTGTAATAATTCAAGTGTTAGGCACCATTAATTTCTTTCTCACCTTAGAAAAAAAATATAACATTTTTATGATCAATAGTGTTGTGTTATGACATTTTCTAGTGAGTTTTGAGTCAAGTAAAATGTCAAAAAAATAAAATTTTGGTAGATTTCCGTCCACATTGTTTTAAAAACTATGCTTTCTAATACGTGTAAAGCCTACCTAGTTAACTACAGAAAACTCAATGACCAAAAGTAGAACAGTACACTATAACCCATTAAAAAATAAGTCCAACATACTATGTGTCATGTTGTGACGTGTTAGAAATTATGATGTGTCGTATTGTCTCGTATTAGAGAATATCAAGATGTGTCATATTGTCTCCTATTAGAGAATATTTTGTGTTATGTTGTGCCAGAAAAGTAATCATGTTAGGTCGTGCTATGCTTTACCTGGATATTTATTTTATATTTTTTAAAGTTAATATTTTTTAGATATTTAGATATTACATTTATTATTATTAATATGACTCAACATAAAGAAGCTGAAATGTCAAAAATTGGTTCGAATAAACACTCTTTTATGAAATGTACAAAAACTATGTTACATTATACATGTTATAACGTGTTTTCTCAGTGTGTTGTGTTGTACCACGTGTTTATTCGTGTCATTTGTTATGTTGTACCACTGTGCTGATTAGTCTAGCCCAACACAACAAGAAACTATGATGATGTACCGTGTTATACTGGACTAGACTTAAATTCTAGAGTGTTATATTGGGATGTGCTTGTGCGGGCACAACCCACTATACACCTCAAACAACATCATAATTTAGTCTATTCCTCTGTTCCACAAAAAAGATATTTTCACTTCCTAATTTAATCTACTTTTTAGGAAAAATAAAATTATCATTTTCCCTAAAATGAAGGTAGTATTTTTTATCACGAACGTTGTGATTTGAACGTCCTGTGCAAGCAAATCTCAGTTAAATGCATATTTTCTTAGCATTTTGGGAAGTGTATGTTCACATTAAGAAGGAAAGGTACATGGATGATAGAGAGCTACCACACCATCCCTAATTATGCTTTCACAATCACATCGGCAAAGACCTATTGGTGGATAAAACTTGTGAAAAACGTATACTAAAACCGAAAGAACTCGAAATAAAACTGTGATAAACAGACTAAAAAAATAATTTTAATCTACTGTATACTCAATCATACTAAAAACCTCATCCATATTATTATTATTATTATTTATTTATTTATTTTATCTTTTTCTCCCCTTAAATACATTTTTCCTCTCTTGTTTCTTTGTATAACATATTTTGTTCTTGAGCGACCAAACAAATCAGTTGATATAACGGTTGTTTTGATGACCAACCGAAAACATGTGTCTGTTTTTATTATAAAGGTTTCTTTTTTAGATACGGTTGAACAAATAAAATTATCACAACAGTATCATATAAGATAAATTATAAAGGTTTTAAGTGTAAAATAGGTAAAAATAGGCTTTTACAATCTAAAACCAGAACCAATTAACAAGTGAAGACAATACACCTTATTTAATCTTACTTGACTATGTAGATATTAGTAATGGTTCCAAACCATTTTAACAGCTATTCTCAAAAAAAACAAAAACTCAGATACTATTTTTAGACATGTCAAATTCTTTCGGATGCAGTTCAAATATGCATATATCTTCTTCTAAAATTACAGGTATAATTTATATTTTAATCGTAAAAAATTTGATACAAATAGATTTTGATTTTAAATTATTAACCGGTATCATCACACAGTAATTTTATCAGTGTACTACAGTAATATTGATGCAGTTAGCAATAATTTTATCAATGTACTACAGTAATATTGGTGCAGTTAGCGGAGCAACGGTTAGAAAACTTTTCTTTATACGAGTCTTCATGAAGCGAAGCAAATATTGGCACCTAAATAATCACCTGAGACTGACATAATTCCGGCCTGCATCTTTGAACGACGGTTGTTCTCAATAGTCCTACTCACCTATATGGGCCCCACTCAATACTAACGATACCCCCACGTGTACCGACATAACATATTCAACCTGTCTTTTCTATGTGGGTCCCACTCTCTGTTGGATCTGATGTCATAATCAGTCATCTGATTGCAACATGATTTATTTTTTTCTGACAAAGAAAACAAAATAAAATCCTCTTGAATTCCGTTCTAATCATTTTTTAATCATCCCTTTTTAATTATCATTTATATAATAATTCTAATTTAATTATTTAATTAATTAAGCAACGGTTTCAAATAATTCTAACACCAATTCCTGTGGGCGCATAAACTTTCTTTTCCTAAAATTATAAATATTTCCATCATTTTCACATATTTTGGAGATCACTCATCAAACTTAACTCAATTCATCAATCAAAAAAATCAAAAATTTTATTTAATCAATCATGTTGATCACTAGCAAAACAACTACTTCACCTAGTGTAACCATTCTTGAAATCAAAACCCAACATGATGAAGAGTTCATCAACATGAATACTCCTAGTAATCATCATCCAATAGAGGCTGCTAGAATTCTATCCCCAAGGTACTCGAAAAACAGCGCCGTAATCGGTGGCGGAGGTGGTGGTGGTATTGGTTTGGGTATTGTTGCTGCACTAGACAACTTTGGTTTCACGGTGGACGGTGAGAAAACCGTGACGAAACTCACCTGCAGTACTAATCGGTCGAATCCGATTGCCATTTCGACTATTAATAAGTATACTAATATCAATTCAAAAGGGAGTGAAGGTTTAGGAAGTGTGGAGATGGCTACTAGTACTACTACTACTTCTGCTGCTGCTGCTGCTAGTGTAATGAGATCAATGTATTGTGATGGAGGTATTGAAGATATGAGAAATCGAAGGTTACCTAAATGGAGACAAGTGGGTGTGTTTTATGAATCTCCGTCGCCGCCGATATTTTATAATACAAGCGCCGTTACCAGAGATTATCCGCCATCGGATTTTCTTAGTTCATGTTACTTGTGTAGGAAAAAGCTGCATGGGAAAGATATATACATGTACAGGTACAAATTTCAATCTTGAATTTGAGATAATTTTATTGGTTTAGTGTAGTTTCTTATGGGTTTTAATTATGGTTTTGCAGAGGAGAAAAAGCATTTTGTAGTACAGAATGTCGATGCCAACAAATAGCTTCCGACGAGCGTAAAGATAAGAAGCGGCGTCCTCGTCGTAGAAATCAAGTCTCGAGATCATCTTTCGATCTATCGTCATCGGCTGGTGGCTCACCTTACTTGGATGATCATCTTTTCTCTCCTGGAATAATGGCAATATGATTTTTATGCACACTGAAAGACTACCGGCTTAATAGAAGATGGTTACCGGATATATGATGACGGTGCAGAACAGTGTAATCTCAATGTATGATTTTTCGCTTCGGATCAGGAAGGGATTAAAAGGAAGTTTTGATAATGGTTGGATTATTGAAAATATTCAGCTGAATTGTGTTTGTTAATTGCTAATAATAGCACTCGTGTATCGGCAATCTATGTATCTTAAGCTTCATTACTCTCTTTTTCGGGTCGAATTTACGTGTAATTAAGGATGTGCACTTAATACTGGTAATCCACATTTCTTCAGCTTCATTGCTCTGTTTTTCGGGTGCTTTCAGATACTGAGTTGTGCACCTTCCTGTCCCAATCAGGGTCTGGTTTGGCGAAACATCAAGGCCATGAACCTCAGTATAGGATTACACCCCATCGAGATCCAAAGTTTGAGTTGAATTACAAGTACACCAGCATATCTCGGAGGATTGCACTCCATCGAGATCCAAAGTTTACTCAAAGAGACAAAGAGCTATTAACTGAACATTAGAGACTGATGAAAACAGAGAAAATGATCGAGCCTGAGGTTAACTCATACAATCATAGTCCTACTTTGAAAGAAAACGGCGCAATTAAGATTACTAACCAGGGGAATAACTCCCAATTACCACAGATAAATAGTTACCAATCCCTGAGAGAGAATATAAAAAATCTACACACAATATACCCATATAAATGGTAAAATCATCACTTCATACATTGATAGACAAACAGCGTAACTTAGTCCGGGATATATACCAGCTTAAATAGAAGGCTATATCTAAATTGGGATAGAACCCGGATTGAACTGCAACTGCAGAAAAGAGGAATCCGAGGTATATAATGCCTGCTGGGGCATCATTTACTGGTAATACATGAGTTGTTGGGCAGCAGCAACATTTGGAAATCCACCATCATACATTACCTGGCTTCCTCCCATACCCATTTGTGCATGTTTAAGAGCGTGCTGACCTTGATGATGGTGCTGGTGCATTAGGGCGGATTGGGGGCCACCCATCTTGCTCATTGCCAGCTGTCTTTCATATGCCAATAAGTCAGCAGTTGAAAGACCAGGATATGGAGAAACAGCAGCAATGGCAGGTGGTGCGAGAGGGCTGGAACTTGTTCCTGGTGGAGTGGGTTTGCTCCCCCACGAACACTGCAACAGAGATGGAACAATCAGGTTAGGATGAAAAACATGGAATGTGAGACTCAAGGGTTGCCTATCATCTAGAGGAAATCGATAAGCGCATAATATGAATAAGCTTCTTTGCTTAGTTAACCTGTGTTCATATAAAATGTTGAAGAAAGCGAATTACTTTGTTAAGATGGTGGTGACACTAACCTTAATTGTCTTGCCATAGAGCATGTTAGCGTTGCCCATCCGAATGCCCATAGCTGCTTCTGCGTGGGTACTGTACCTCACAAAACCAAACCCTTTATCTCGTTGAATACGAACTTCTTCAAGTACTCCAGCTCCAAGAGTATGGAAAAAACGGTGGAGATCAAGCTGGGTAACCTGCAGAATAATAATATGTAAGAAAATAAAATAAACAAATAAGTTTTAATTCAAAAACTGGCAAGGAAACTTTGGAGCCTTTAAAAGTAGAAGGCTGACCAGTTCTTACCTCGGGAGCAAGGTTGCCCACATAAACCGTGGTATATTGTGGGTTATTTTCAGGAGCATCTTCGTCCTTAATCTCTTGACCATCATCTGCACAAGAAAAAAAAAATTATGTTAAAAAGTCAGCAACTACTTCCTTGCATGTTCATCTTATAATTTAACCCACCTGAAGTTCCATTCGAGAGTTCTGCCATGCTTTTAGCATCAAAGTTCTGTCTATCATCGTTGACACCAGCACCTTTTGCTGCCCAGTTACACCGTATCTGTCTACTACCAAGCCATTTTCCTGCACAATGCAAACAGAACAGCAAAACCAAAGCACAGTCAGACCTCAAAGGTACTGAAATAAATTAAACAATGAAAATTAAGAATACTAATTCTCCATAGAAACTGATAGGAAAAATAGTATATGCATAGTGCTCCATCAAATAATAGCTTAGGAACTGACGCTAGTGCGCCATAAAAAAATAATCAATCACTAGAATTACAATAGAGTGACAATAGCATTGTTGATGGATGTAGATAGTTATGACACTGCCTGAACTAAGCCCATCAGTTTTCAATCACAAAAACAAAAACTGATGAAAGGAAACATAAGAGATAACCATTTTATCAACATGAATTACAATGTAACTGTTGACTGATAGAGTTACACTAGAAATGTAACAAGTAGCAAATGTTACAGGAAAAAAGAGGTTGAAGAAATGAAAATCACTTACCAGTCAAATCATTTATTGCACTTTGGGCTTCCTGAGCAAGAGCATCATCCGAGCATAGAAAGTAAACCAAAAACAAAACACCATGAGCAGCGTGTCTCGGAAATTACAAAGCAGAGAAGGAAAGAAAACAAGATTAAGCTCAGTAACTTCAAACCTGTTCATTCCTAAAAGAAACAAAACCAAACCCTCTTGAACGCCCAGTCTTCTGATCCCACATAACTCTTGCATCTCTGCGACCACCAAAAAGCATTTGTAAATCCTTGTATAACTATATCACACTGCATTAAAATGCCAAACAGAAATACAGGACAAGGGGAAAAAGGGCATACGAACAACTAGAATAAACCGAGAAGCATGCAAATAGGGTAGCATCTGTAACCTCAGGGCTAAGATCACCAACAAAAATATTGAAGTGACCTGCAAAGCAAATAATGTCATAAGGATCAGTAAAAAGACGGCAATAAAGATATCAACGAATGAATATCTAGAAAGTATCATAATACCTGAGGTGTCCTCTCTCTGACCACTGGCATAGGCCCAGTTAACCTTAATAGGCTGCCCAAATCTAAAATTCCCGATTCACAATTCAGAGTCAGATCTGTATTATAAAGTGGTAAGCTGAGTAAAAAAGTAAATAAAAATAAAACAGATTTTCAACTTACAAATGCCTCCCGTTTAGACTCAAAATAGCAAGTGCAGCTGATCTACGGTCGAAGTAGTCAACAAACCCATACGAGGACTGCAGAAAAGAAACAGTAATAAAAAGGAAAGGTCAGCAATTATACTAGTTTGAGGATATCTAAACTCGCCAAGAAAGGAAACTATGAATGAAGTGAATTGCCACACCTGGCACTCCTTCAAAATTAATTGAATGCCTTATCACAAAAATGGAGAATTTTTTTGAATGCCTTCTCAAAAAAAACTCCCTACGAGTACATTGACGTTACATGAAGAACAAGCTAAAACTATCTACACAACTCCATAGAAGATATGTGGTCAGATACTAGCACAATGAAAACATACCTTTTCTTTCCTGATGAGCTTGCATCCTTCAAGAGGACCAGTGCTTGCAAAAACCTCTTGTAAAAGTGGTTCTGTAACCTGAGTGTGAATGTTGCCCACATACCTATATTTTTTCACAAACATAAAACTATATGGTTAGAATAAATTTCGGCAAAGAAGTCAAAACCTCTCATAAGCATAGATGTGGAAAACTGATAAGACAGATATTCCCACAAGATACACTAATCTAAAAAAAGTTCAGTTTCAGATGTTATGTGTCATATCAGTTGTTCTGCTAAGTATCAGTGTACTAACTACGAGTAAATCAAAAAAAAGAAAAAGAAAGAAAAAGAAAGAAAAATAAAGAAAAATAAAAAAGTGTCCTAACAACACTCACACACTGCGGCATGTACTCGAATCAAAACCAGGAGGTAGATTTCCACTTGGGATTGGCTCTATCTGCAAAAATCAAAATGTAACAAAAAGACGAAAAAAGGAAAATTACCCCTAAATCAAAAAGCAAAAAATCTCTCTCATCTAACTATCCGAAATTAACATAAACAACAACAACAACTAAAAATTGAGCAAGCTAACTCTATCATAAGGCCACACAAACACTACAGTTCAGCTCTTTGTCATCAGCATGATAGATTCCTAACCCCACAATGCTGCCCACTAGCTAACTAAGTAAAACCCTATAAAAAGGAACCATTTTTTGATTGCTTCTTATCACATACATAGCCCCAAAAAGGAACCACTTTTACTACATTGAAATGATCAAATCAACCAAAACTCAAAAAAAAATTGTGAAAAATGTCGACCGATTCGCCGGCGAAACCATTTTTGTGGAATCCTCTCACATACAGAGATCAAAAGGAACCATTTTTATTGATTCTACTTACCTACAAACCTCAAAAGGAACCATTTTTACTTATCTTTCCACATACTAAGCTCAAAAGGAGCCATTTTTACTTATCTTTCCACATACCAAGCTCAAAAGGAACCATTTTTGACCAAAAAAAGAATGATTTTTACTAAACTGAGATGATCAAATCAACCAGAAATCATAAACTAATACATAAAATCAATCATACAAAAATGGGTTTGTGAAAAAAAAAAAGAATACATACTTGAGGAGGAGCTAAGAGACCAGGATGAAACATAGATTGTTGTTGTTGTTGTTGAAGAAGAACTTGTTGCATCAATTGTTGTTGTTGTTTCATCCTCTGTTGATGCTGCATTTCTTCTTCTTAATTTGATGAAGAAACCAAAAAAGAGGGATTGAAATTTGGGGATTAAATTAGGGTTTATGAAAAAGAAACCCAAAAAAAAAGAGGGAGGAGAAGAAGAAAAGAGGAAGACATTTTAGTCCGACTGGATTTCTTATAGGAAAGTAAAAAGTGTGGAGATATTAACATAGAGATCCGGTATTTGTTTTGATCATCATCTCATCCAACGGTGGGTAATGAATATACAAAGGAACCTTTTTGCTTTTCTTTTTACTTTTAGAGTAGGAAAAAACTAATATCTCAAATAGAGAGATGCTAGTTTCCCCGAAGGATTTCCCGAATCTGATATGTAAGAGGGATTCAATCGTTCGTCCTTTAATGACTCTAGCATTGGGATGGTAAAAGCCTAAGATTAAGGAATCAGATTTTATTCGGAAATTTTTCAGGAAATCCTTCGGGGAAACTATCATTTCCGTCTCAAATATGAGAGTCAGGCTGGAATATCCGATATCAATTTTTCGTCTCGTCTAAATATAAGAATTTGGCCTGAGTCAGATGTTCGAGTTTATTTTTTTGATGTTTAATTCTGCTCATACATTATGATTTTTTGATATTCAAGATTTGATTCTGCTGATACATTAATTCAGAAGTACTTTTTAAATACTTGTTCAAGGTCTGACTCAGTTTAAATATTAATTCAGAATTACCTATCTAACTCGTTTGATTTCAGTTTAGGAGTGACAGTTTCACAAACTGGTAGAATTTTTTTTTCTAGACCACGGTTTTTGGTAGAGAAAAAAAATCCCATTATATTAGAAGCAGAATCGAATGACCGTTCAGTCTGCAGGCTAGCCATCTAATTTCTAGACCACGGTTTCTAATACCAATGTAGTCCATATGAGATTTCGATTGTACCGATCAAGAGTAATATACTGGTACATCGGTATACTAAGGAAATTATTAAATTGCATTTGTAGGTGTCGTTAGCCGTCCCTTGATGGTCGTAATTTGTGTTTTGTTTTTACATGTCTTTAAGGTGCAATTTATCCCTCATGGATTGATTCTTCAGTGAACATTGTGTGCGACTAGTCCCAACAATGAAGTTTTGGCTATGTGCGATTGTCTTTTATCACTATCACTGAAACGAAATGATTAGAATATGGAATTTGAATATTGAGTCCATAGATTATAAGCCAAATTTGATTTTAACTTTGAGAAAAAACACCATTAATGGAATAATCGATCATGGATAGCATTTCGAAAACACATTAAGCAGCCGAATTAGACATCTGATTACCAAGCCAAATTAGCTTACACAATTGAAAAAGAAAGCAAAGAATCCAGAACAGACAGCACCAATCATTTGGTGAAGCAAAATATATTAATTCTTAAAACAAATACCATAAATAAAAAAAAAATACAAAACTGAAATTTAATTAGACCATAAACCAGATTGATCCGATTGCTCTGAGAATGAGTTGCCTGCATCATCCTCCGGATGCACAAGTAGTCCAAATTGAATCCTACAGAAATCACAACATATCAAATGAAAAAGTAAATCTTACAAAAAATTTATTAGAATTGAAAAAATAAAAATTAAATGGAAACACTGGGAAAGAGAATGAGAAGGTGTACCTATGTGTTGGTGGTGTTGGTTGATATAAATTGCAGCAGAGCAATCTGATTTGCTTCTATACCTCCATCGAATTATTGGAGTCATCATCATCATCACCCATGTGTACCAAATAGATGGGAGGTACTTGTGGAAATAATATGCAATAGGTTCCTTTTCCAATATTTTGCAATTTCTTATGGTTAATTCCGTGAGAGAAGAAGTCCATAATTGTAAATCTGATATATAAGTCAGATTATCGCACTCACGGATCTCTACTTCCTCAAGGCAAGGGAAGGAATTATGAGGTGGCGGAGGTGCAGACCATTCTTCTAAATCTTCCAAATTCTCAATGTACAAATAAGTTAACGAAGAGAATAATATTCCTGTTGTTGTAGAACCTTTGCTTTCTTCTACTTCTTCTTCTTGCTGGTAGTAAAACTCATTACCTAAACACTTGACTGAATTCATTCTTTGTATATCAAGAATCCGAAGACACGGGAGTTGACCCAAGCCTACTACTTTTGTACAACTCTTGCAGTCGTACAACCTTAGTTCTACTAAATTAGAAAGACAAGAAGATGATCCCATCCACTTTGGAGTCTTTAATCCAGGATAACCCAAGATTTGCAATATCTCCAAATTAGGGTGAGGTTGGAGACCTTCCAGCACCATTGCAGAATTATTAATAGCATCTTCTGGTAAATCTTTATGATCTTGTGATTGATTATTATTTTTGATTATTATCAAAACTATAACCAAGAATTGAGGTTTCAATTACAAGATATTCGATCAGAGAGATTGCTCTGATCTCAGTTTGTTACAAAAATAGCTGAAGATTCTTTTACCCATTTAAACCGAAAATGAAACTGAAGAGCACACACTAACGTGCGATGTTGGCTATTGTTAACGTGTACCTCTAACGTACACTTGCTCTGATTGGATACACGAGTGTTTCACACGCTTGCTCTTTTGATTGTTAGGTAATCCATTGGAGTGTAACCTTGGTGTAACAATAGTCATTCTTTTGATTGTTAGGTAATTATGTTGGGGTGTAACCTTGGTGTAAGAATATTCTGTTTACTACCCCCCTCAAACTGTGTGTGCTGGGACAGAACACACAGTTTGGTTCTCAGATAATTGAAGCGTGGTCCAGTGAAACCCTTAGTGAAGATATCAGCAGTCTGATCCACTGTGGATACGTAGTTTAACTTCAATTGACCAGCTTGGATGTATTCCCTCACAAAGTTCAAATAATTGAAAGATGCTTCATTTTGCTATGGTGTACTGTATTGGAGGAGTATGCTATGGCACTGATGCTATCACAGTAAACATGTGGAGTCCCCTGAATTTGCACTTTCATTTCAGTCAGAAGCTTTAAGACCCATTGTAACTCAGCAATAGTGTTAGCTATACTTCGAAATTCAGCCTCTGTTGAGGATCGACAACAGTTGGTTGCCTTTTGCTTGACCAAGAGATAGGATTGGTACCTAGAAATAGACAGAACCCATTGGTACTCCTTCTTGTTGCTTTGTCACCAGCCCAGTCAGCATCTGAATACCCCAGCAGAGTGTTGTTGCCTTTAGTATAATGTATTCCAAAGTGTATTGAACCCTTTATATATCTTAGTATTCTTTTAGCTGCAGTATAGTGCTCAGTAGTTGGTTGATGCATATGCTGACAAACTTTATTCACAGCATAACAAATTTCTGGTCTTGTCCAAGTGAGTTATTGTAAACCCCCTACCAGAGACCTGAAAGGTGTTGGATCAGGTAAAGGAGTAGTATCACCCACATAATCTTTGGAGCAAGCCTGTATTGGAGAGTTACAGGGTTTAGCACCAGCCATGTTGTGTTTTTCCATCAAATCCAGATAGTATTTTGCCTGTGAGAGAAACATACTAGTTTAGGTTCTCTTGATTTCAAGCCCTAGGAAATAATGTAATTCTCCTAGATTCTTCACGGGGAAATGTTATTGGAGCAAAGTGACAAATTCTGTGCGGTAGGATGGGGTGGTTCCAGTTATGAGAATATCATCCACATAAACTAAGATGTAAGTTCTTCTTGGACCCTCTATTTGAATGAACAAGGATGTGTCTGCTGTAGATAAAGTAAAGCCATGCTGAATAAGAACTTGATGAAGCTTGGAATTCCAAGCTTTAGGAGCTTGTTTAAGCCCATAAAGGGATTTTCTCAATTTACAAACATATGAGGATTTAGATGTGTCCACAAACCCTGGAGGCTGTGCCATGTAGATATCTTCATTCAAATCCCCATGCAAAAAATGCATTACTCACATCTAATTGAGTAATGGACCAACTGTTGGAGACTGCAATAGATAGAAGTACCCTGATAGTTGTAGCCTTAGCTATAGGGCTAAAGGTCTCAGTGAAGTCTATACCCTCTTTTTGATGAAATCCCTTAGCTACAAGCCTGGCTTTGTACCTGGCATTGGACCTATCAGGATTGTATTTGAGCCTGAATATCCATTTACATCCAACAATGTTCATGGTTGATTCATAGGGCACCTTAACCCAAGTATCTGTATCCAGTAATGCATTGTATTCCTCTTCCATTGCTTTTCTCCACTTTGGATGTTTACTTACTTGTGAATAACATGTTGGTGTGATAGGTAGGATTTGATCCATTGTATCAGTTGAATAGACATGTTTGGTTGAGTAAAATTTTAGCTTAAACACACCATCCTTTCCTCTTGTTGTCATTGTGTGATTATTCTGGACTGAAATTGGATTGGGATGGATGGTCTCTGACTGATGCCCCTTATTGTTAGTGAAAGAAGTATCTAAGGGAATGCTAGAAGCTTGAGTATCACTTCTTGCTGGTGGAGAGTTGAGATACAGAGAGGCATAGGGAAAAATTATTTCCTCAAATCTGACATCTCTGGAGATATAAATTTTCTCAGTGGTTGGCTCCAAGCATTTATAGCCTTTATGATTAGGACTATAGCCTATGAATATACATTTTGCACTTCTTGGCTCAAATTTGTGTTTTGTATATGGTTTAAGCCAAGGATAACAAAGGGTGCCAAATGTTCTTAAGAAATGATAATTGGGTTGTTTGTTGAAAAGAACCTCATATGGTGCTTTGTAGTCTAGTAGCTTTATAGGAAACCTGTTTATTGTATAGTTTGCTGTGGTGAAAGCATCTATCCAATATGCATCAGGAATGTGTGACTGAATGAGATAGGTTCTTCCAACTTCAACAATATGCTTGTGTTTAGATTCTGCTACTCCATTCTGTTCTGGAGTATGTGGGAAAGATTTTTCATGATTAATCCCATTCAGTTGCAATAGTTGGCTTAACTGTTTGCTAATAAACTATCCACCCCCATCAGATCTTATGGTTTTGATAGTATAAGGCAACTAATTCTCAATGAAAATTTTAAACTGAATAAAGATTTTCCTGAATTCTGACTTTTCATTCATAGGAAACAACCAACAGTATTTTGAGTAGTCAACAATGATTACAACATAGTATTTGTAACCTTGATAAGAAAGAACAGGATTTGGACCCCATAAGTCCATGTGGAGTAACTGTAATGGCTGTGATGCTTCACTTATTGACTTACCAAAAGGTAATTTGTGAGATCTTCCTAATAAGCAAGCATTACAATTGATTTGTGTGTTTCTAAGCCAAGGTAAAGAAATATGTTGTGCAATCTGATACATTGTAGAGGAGGATGGATGAGCAAGTCTTATGTGCCATACCTCATATGAGATTGATAAGTGAAAGGCATTGTGAGCAATGTGATATGAACAACTTTGCAGATGTATTGGATAGAGACCATTAGTTTGAGGTCCTGCTAATAGTATCTTCCCAGTTGTCAAGTCCTTACAATGTAGCCAGAACATGTAAAAGTTATTATACAATTGTTGTCTTTGGTAAATTTGTGAACAGATAGTAAGTTTTGTTTAACTTCTGGAACTAGCAGCATATTGTTCAGTTTATAGAGATAACCAGAATTTTGTTTAATAGAAGAACCTGAGTGTGAAATGAACATACCTCCACCATTAGCTGGTTGGATGTTGTCATTCCCTTCATAGCATTTCTTATCCTGAAGTTCACTTTTACTTGGTGTAAGATGACTGTTAGCACCAGTATCTGCATACCAGGGATTTTCTCCCATGATGTTTGCAGATGCTAACATTGCAGACAGTGTTGCAGATAAAGGAGCATTATGAGTGAAATTTAGTCTGTTCCTACAATTTTGAGCACTGTAACCTTTTTTGTCACAAATTTGACAGATAATAGATACATTCCATGTGTTTCTTTTGTCTGCATTGTTTCTTTGTCCACTTTGGATGTATCTTGAGTTAGAGCCTCTATTAAAAAACCTTCTCTGATTGTAGTTGTTGTTGAATCTTTCTCCTGTTTGTTGATACATTGAACTTCCTCTACCATTCATATTTGCACTATCTCTGGGATGAAAATTATTTTCCCTTGAAAAATTTCTTGAATTAGTCATTGCACTAAAGTTTCTTGAATTAGTAGGTGCACTAAAGTTTCTTGAATTAGTCTGTGCACTAAAGGCTTGAGAGGAAAAGTTGACTAGTAAATCTCCATTTCTTTTGCCAATGACAGATTCTTCACTTAAGAGACTATTATGAAGTTCAATAGCAATTATTGGAGGATGTCTATGCCTCATGGAAGTAGCAAATGGAATGTAATCATGTTGTAAAGCAGATAGTGTAATTACAACAACTTCTTTATCAAAAATTACCTCTCCTGTTGCTGCTAGTTGATCAGATAAACTTTTGATTTCATCAATAAGTTCTGAAACTGTTGTATTACCTTGTTTAACTGAGAGAAGTTTTGTACGCAGGTGAATTGAGTGTGTGGATGAGGATCTTGCAAACCTATCTTCAATGCTGGTCCACAGTTTATATGAATTTGGTGAATTGGCAAAGTAAGGGATTACAACTTCTGAAATTGTGCTGTTGATCCAAAGTGTGATTGTTGAATCCTCATCAATCCACTCTAGATAATTTGGATTTCAATCCTGTTACTTTGGTTTCTTTGGCTTGTGTACTTCTCAGGACATTATGAGGAGCCATCAAGATACTTCAATATTTGGAACTTTCTGATTACAGGAGTCATCAGATTCCTCCATGTAAGGTAATTGTCTTCCTTTATCTTGATTGGAACAAGACTTGTTAATTGACTTAAAGGTATCTTAGAAATTGAGTTTAAGTTTGGAGTAGGGTTTTCCATTGGTGAAAACTCACGAATCATCCGATTAGTGCAAAATTGAAGTTGTTGCAGGAACAAGAATTAAAAACCAACAAGCTCTGATACCATGGTAAATCTTTATGATCTTGTGATTGATTATTATCAAAACTATAATCAAGAATTAAGGTTTCAATTACAAGATATTCGATTAGAGAGACTACTCTGATCTCAGTTTGTTATAAAAATAGCTGAAGATTCTTTTACCCTTTTAAACCGAAAATGAAATTGAAGAGCACACACTAACGTGCGCTGTTGGCTATTGCTAACATGTACCTCTAACGTACACTTGCTCTGATTGGACACACGAGTGTTTCACACGCTTGCTCTTTTGATTGTTAGGTAATCCGATGGAGTGTAACCTTGGTGTAACAATAGTCATTCTTTTGATTGTTAGGTAATTCTGTTGGGGTGTAACCTTGGTGTAAGGATATTCTATTTACTATCTTCCTCTCACTCTTCTTTTTCTTTGAAATTCCATCGTAGAACCAGATTTTGAATGTTTTGCTTGTCTTTTAATTTTGCCGACTCCGCCTCTATATTACCACCTCTCACATTCTCTAGAGTTAATATCTCTAACTTTTGAAGGGAGTTTAGATCTGCTAATTCATGTATAGAACTAGAACTTGAATTATAACTGCATGTATCATCTTCTTTCCTCACGATGAAAGGGATTAATACTTCGAGGCGAGTTAGATTTTCAATACCTCTAGGCATTATTAACTGATTCCATTTGTTTCCCTCGTACATCAGACGTCTTAATTCCACCCAATTCTTAATGTCTTCGGGTGACTTATTAAACCTGACTCCAAATTTCACATACTCTAATTTACAGATGTTACTAGTCAAAGACTCGGGTAATTCTTTTATTCCACTACCACATAAATCAAGTGACCTTAGTTGTGTCAAAGGTCCAAAGTTACGAGGAAGTGCTTCTAATCTGGTGCAACCGTGGACGTTGAACTTGGTTAAACTATAGAGGAGAGAGATTGAATCGGGTAACTTTGAGATTTTTGTATGTGAAATATCAAGGGGTGATAGATTTTGGAGATGACCGATATTTGTGGGTAAAATACTGATATTCCGACAACCACTGATATCTAAACTCTGCAAATTGGTGAGTTTCGTAATAGAATCAGGTAGAAGGTTTGGCGTCTGAATAAGAGAGATCTAGATGTCGCAAATTAATCAAACAACCAATTCCTTCTTTCAGAATGTTTTGAACATTTTTTGATTTACCAAGGTTGAGAGTTTGGAGATTGTAGAGTTGATGAATGGAGTCAGCAGCATGAACATCTTTAAGATAAGAATAACTGAGGTCAAGGTACCTCATGTGTTTAAACTTGAAAGTGGAAGAAGATATAGTATTCAGATCACTAGTAACAGCTAGCCGATGTATCACACGAAGACGCTTGTTACTCGGTGGAAAAACAATTCCTTGTCCGCAATTTTGTTGCATTTTCCAATACATCAAATTCATTTTTTGGTATTCCTTTCGTGATTATCCGTAGCCGACGAATTTGAGACACATCAGTTTTCATTTCATTTGTATTCTGAGTCGTGACTTCATGACTACCAACAACACTTAACGTAAGATCATGCACTAAATCATGCATTTTAAACGTTTTAATGTCACCTAAGTCATCTGTTATTACATCTTGAAAGAAAGAGCTAGACAACAGACTGAGGAAGTAATCGTTACCAATATCTTCGAACGAATTTCCTCACAAATAGTCCAGTTTGAAATCCTACAGAAATCACAACAACATTAATTGTAACATATATGATCAGATTATTAAGAAAATATTTGAACTTGCTGTTTAGCTCCATGAAAAAGTAAATCATTACAATTTTTTTTATTAGAATTAAAAAAATAAAAATAAAAATGGAAACAATGGGAGAAAGAATGAGAAGGTTTACCTTTGTGTTGTTGGTTTTTCTTCGAATTATTGGAGTCGTCGTCATCATCATCACCCATAGGCAACTTTTTGCAATTCTTTATGGTAAATTTCGTAAGAGAAGAAGTCCATAATCGTAAATCTGGTATAGATGTCAGATTATTACAACTTTCGATCTTAACTTTCTCAAGGCATGGGAAGGAATTATGAGATGGGAGAGGTGCAGACCATTTTTCTAAATTTTCACACTCCTTGATATCCAAATTAGTTAATGAAGGGAATAATGTTGATGCAGAACCTTTGTAGTAAAACTCCATACCCAAACACTTGACTGAACCCATTCCATATATCCCAAGATTTCGAAGACACGGGAGTTGACCCAAGCCTTTTAATTTTGTACAATTCTTGCACTCGTGAAACTTTAATTCCACTAAATTAGGAAGACAAGAAGATGATCTCATCCACTTCGGAGTCTTTAAACCAGAAAAACCTTCGATACGCAATATTTCCAAATTAGGGTGAGGTTGGAGACCTTGTAGCACCATTAAAGAATTAATAACCACTTCCTCTTTTTTTCCTTTTTTTTCTTCTTTTTCTTCTTCATCTTTTTTGAAATTCCATCTTAGATCCAAATCTTGAATGTTTTGCTTGTCTTTTAATTTTGCCGTCTTCGCCTCTCTTTTACCACCTCTCACAGTCTCTAGATTCACTATCTTTAACTTCCGAAGAGAGTTTAGATCTGCTAACTCTGTTGGAATAAACCTGCAGTAAACTAAGTCTACTAGCCGTTCAATTTGTTGTGTTTTAGTTGCTTAGGTTCCTAGTCAAATGGGTGAGCTATTAATCAGCTCATTCAGTTTTTTCTTTCACTTTTATCGCATCTGTAGTTGTAGCAATGACTATAAATAGTCCTTTACAGTTCTAATAAAGATAGTAGATTTCTACCTTATACTCTGCATACTTAACATTTGGTATCAGAGCCAATCCATAAGATTGCAAGTGACTCAAGAGTGTGAAGAATCAGAGATTCAAGATGTCAGAAAAATTCATGAAAGCATCAATTCCATCTTTTGATGGTCATTATGATTGGTGGTCCATGACAATGGAAAATTTTCTGAGGAGTAAGGAGCTATGGAGTGTGGTTGAGAAGGGGATCCCCACTCCAGCAATTGAGTTTGGAGTGTCATCAGGAAGTGATGCACAAAAGAAGGCAGTAGAAGAAGCTACGCTAAAGGACATGAAGGCAAAGAATTATTTGTTTCAAGCGATTGGAAGGGAAATTCTTGAAACGATTCTTGATAAAGGAACATCAAAAAACATTTGGTGTTCAATGAAACAGAAATATCAAGGATCCACAAAAGTGAAGAGAGCGCAGTTGCAAGCATTGCGCAGAGAGTTTGAGTTACTCTCTATGAAGGAAGGAGAAAAAGTAGACAGCTTTCTTGGAAGAACATTAGCTGTGGTAAATAAAATGAGATCCAATGGTGAACAAATGGATCAAAGTATTGTCGCGAGCAAAATACTTAGATCATTGACTCCCAAATACAACTACATTGTGTGTTCAATTGAAGAGTCAAATGATCTGAGTACTTTGAGTATTGACGAGCTACATGGGAGCTTGTTGATTCATGAACAACGAATGCATGGACAACAAGAGGAAGAGCATGTGCTGAAAGTAGCTCAAGAAGATAGAACTGGCAGAGGAAGAGGTCGTGGCATGTACAGCAGAGGACGCGGCAGAGGAAGGGGAAGATCATTTCCAAATAAAAGTATTGTTGAATGTTTCAACTGTCACAAATTGGGACATTTTCAATATGAGTGTCCTGAATGGGAAAGAAGAGCAAACTATGCAGGAGTGGAAGAAGAAGAAGAACTCTTGCTCATGGCTTATACAGAACCTTCCAAACCCAACAAAGAAGAAATGTGGTTTCTTGATTCAGGATGCAGCAACCACATGACAGGAAACAAAGGGTGGTTCTCAACTCTGGAGGAGAATTTTAGCCGATCCGTAAGGCTTGGAAATGACATGAAGATGGCAGTGGTGGCCAAAGGAAGCGTGAAGATGCAGCTGAATGGCATAACTCAGGTAATATCCGATGTTTATTATGTTCCTGAGCTAACCAATAACTTGTTAAGTATAGGACAACTCCAAGAAAAGGGATTGTCTATACTAATTCAACAAGGAGTGTGCACCATTTATCATCCTGTGAGAGGCATGATTATGCAAACTGGTATGAGCAACAACAGAATGTTTTGTATCTCTTCAAAAATACCTCCAGGAACTGCATTGTGTCTTCAAGCTGTTACATCAATCTCTGAAAATGAAGCTCATTTGTGGCACTGTCGGTTTGGACATCTAAATTATAAGAGTTTGAGAACACTTGTTTACAACAAAATGGTGGTTGGCCTACCTCTCTTGAAGCTTCCAGAGAAGGTGTGCACTGTGTGTCTAACCGGCAAGCAACAAAGAGCACACATGCCCAAGAAGAGTATGTGGAGAGCATCAAGGAGGCTTCAGCTCATACACTCAGACTTGTGTGGCCCGATCAAACCAGCTTCAAACAATGAGAAGAGGTACATTCTTAGTTTTATTGATGATCTAACTCGTAAGACTTGGGTGTACTTCTTACGTGAAAAATCAGAAACTTTTGCTATTTTTAAAAGCTTTAAAGCGTGTGTAGAAAAGGAAACTGGTGAGTTTATATCTTGTCTAAGGACTGATAGAGGGGGTGAGTTTTGCTCTAATGAGTTCAAAGAGTATTGTCATTCACAGGGCATTAGTAGGCAACTAACAGCAGCCTTCACTCCTCAACAAAATGGCGTTGCCGAAAGAAAGAATAGAACAATGCTAAATGCGATTCGTTCTATGCTAAATGAGAAGAGAATTCCCAAATCTTTCTGGGCAGAGGCAGCAAGATGGTGTGTGCACATACAAAATAGATGTCCTACGGCAGCAATTGAAGGCATGACTCCAGAAGAAGCATGGAGTGGTGAGAAGCCGGTGGTAGATTACTTCCGCATCTTTGGATGCATAGCCCATGCTCACATACCAGATCAAAGGCGGAGCAAATTGGACGACAAGAGCAAAAGATGTATTTTTTTGGGAGTCAGTGATGAGTCTAAAGCATGGAGGTTGTATGATCCAATTTCAAAGAAATTAATCATCAGTAGAGATGTCGTATTTGAAGAAGAAAAGTGCTGGAGCTGGGAAGACAAACAAGATACACTAGAATGTGAGGATGATGATCACAATAGTGAAGAAAACATCCAAGATGAAGGAATGGACATTGTTGAACCTGTTGCACCAACCTCACCAAATCAAGGAAGCGGCTCAAGCACACAGGAGGAGTCACCTCAACATGATCCAGAATCCGACACACATGAGGCTGCTGTGGAAGAAAGAAGTGTGCGAGAAAGAAGGAGACCCAACTGGATGGCTGACTATGATCTGGGGAGAGGTCTCAATGCTTTGATGATAGCTGAATCTGATCCTATCTCCTTTGAAGAAGCATTCACTAGCAAAGGGTGGAGGCAAGCAATGGCTGCTGAGATTGAAGCTATAGAAAGGAACCAAACTTGGGAACTCACTAAACTTCCTAGTGGTGTTAAACCTATAGGAGTCAAGTGGGTATTCAAGACAAAGCTCAACAAGGAAGGAAAGGTGGAGAAACTCAAGGCTAGGTTGGTTGCGAAAGGGTATGCTCAACGATATGGGATTGATTATACTGAAGTCTTTGCTCCTGTTGCAAGGTTCGATACCATTCGCATGATACTTGCAATGGCAGCTCAGTTTAGTTGGAAAGTGTTTCAACTAGATGTGAAGAGTGCATTTCTTCATGGTGAATTAAATGAAGAAGTATTTGTAGAGCAACCTCTGGGTTTCACCAAGAAGGGAGAAGAAGATAAAGTTTATAGACTAAAAAGGGCTTTATATGGTCTCAAGCAAGCTCCACGAGCTTGGTACAGCAAGATTGAAGCCTATTTCATGCGTGAAGGTTTTGAGAAATGTCCTAGTGAGCACACTTTGTTTGCAAAAACAAAAGAAGAAAGTTTATTACTGGTGAGTCTTTATGTTGATGATTTAATTTTTACTGGAAATGATGAAGGGATGCTTGAAGATTTCAAGGCTTCCATGATGCAAGAATTTGATATGTCAGACTTGGGCAAGATGACATATTTCCTTGGCGTAGAGGTTAATCAAAGTAAAGATGGCATTTCCATCTGTCAGAAAAAGTATGCGCGAGATATACTATCCAGATTCAACATGGAAGACGTTAATGAAGTAAAGAATCCTATTGTACCAGGCACAAAGCTGCTCAAGGAAGATGAAGGTGACAAATTTGATGAGACATTATACAAGCAGATAGTTGGAAGTCTCATGTTTTTAACTATAACCAGACCTGACTTGATGTTTAGTGTGAGCCTAATAAGCAGGTTTATGTCTAAACCTACCAGGACTCATTGGCTTGCAGCTAAGAGGATTTTGAGATATCTGAAGGGGACACTAAATTTGGGAATACTTTACAAGAAGCAGGAGAAGGAACTAAAGCTTTTGGCTTTCACTGATAGTGACTATGCTGGAGACTTGAATGATCGACGAAGCACGTCTGGTTTTGTGTTTATGTTGGGAAATGGAGCTGTTTCTTGGTCTTCAAAGAAACAATCTGTGGTTGCACTCTCCACCACAGAAGCAGAGTATATGGCAGCTGCAATGTGTGCGTGCCAAAATGCTTGGCTTAGAAGGGTGCTGGAAACTTTGGGTTTTAGAAACACATCATACACTATGATTATGTGCGATAATAGTTCTACTATACAATTGTCGAAAAATCCAGTTTTCCATGGCAGAAGCAAGCATATTGATGTGAAGTTCCATTTCTTAAGAGATTTGGTGAATGAAGGAGTCATTGGTTTGAGCTATTGCAGCACATCTGATCAAGTTGCAGACATCATGACAAAGCCTTTGAAGCTGGAACAGTTTGAGAGGCTCCGTACACGACTTGGAATGGTTGATATAAGCTAAACTCAGGCGTCTTAGCTTAAGGGAGGGATTGTTGGAATAAACCTGCAGTAAACTAAGTCTACTAGCCGTTCAATTTGTTGTGTTTTAGTTGCTTAGGTTCCTAGTCAAATGGGTGAGCTATTAATCAGCTCATTCAGTTTTTTCTTTCACTTTTATCGCATCTGTAGTTGTAGCAATGACTATAAATAGTCCTTTACAGTTCTAATAAAGATAGTAGATTTCTACCTTATACTCTGCATACTTAACAAACTCATGGATAGAACCAGAACTTGAATTATAGCAGACAACATCTTTTTTCCTCGCGATGAAAGGGATTAATACTTCGAGGCGAGTTAGATTTTCAATACCTCTAGGCATTATTAACTGATTCCAGTTGTCTCCCTCGTACTCCAGATGTCTCAATTCCACCCAATTCTTAATGTCTTCGGGTAACTTAATAAACCCGACTCCAAGATTCACATACTCTAATTACCAATATCTTCAAGTGAAAGAAAGAGCTAGACAACAGACTGAGGAAGTAATCATTACCAATATCTTCAAGTGACTTTCCTCCATTAGATGGATTGATGAATCCTTCGGCCATCCACAACCGAATCAAATGTTTCTCTATTAAAATCCCAATCTTTGGGAAATAAACAGCAATATGAGAAACATTGCTTCAAATGGGATGGTAAAGTATCGTAACTCAATTTCAGTATTGGTATGATTCCATCGCTATGATTTTCTGGTGTTTGTAAGCTTTTGTTGTCTCTGATTGACAACCACTGCCTCTCATCGTTCTGTTTGTGCATAAGACAACCAAAAAAGTTTGCAGCAAGTGGCAAACCTCCACATTTTTTTGCTATTTGCTCTCCTATAATCTTCATATTTATAGTCTCAGATGCTCCACCCGGAGAAAAAGTTTTGTTCTTGATAATAGACCAACACTCTGCTTCAGATAACAAATTTAGATTGTAAGGAGAAATTAAACCTTGCACCACCGATGCAACTTTTTGACTGCGTGTAGTGACTATAACTTTGCTGCCAACAGAGCCGGAATCTAAGACACTCTTAAGTTTCTTCCATTTTATGGGATCTTCATTCCACAAGTCATCGAGAACTAGCAAATATTTTTTTCCTTTTAATTCTTTTATAACTTTGTTCTCTAATACATCAGGGTTTAAGAAATCTTCGCATCTAGAACCAGTGATCGACTCCATAATTTTTCTTAAACTTTTAACCACATCGAAGTCATCAGAAATACAAACCCACATCTTTTTGTCGAAGTATTTTTTTACTGATTTATCATTGTAGATGGCTTGTGATAGACTGGTCTTTCCTAGTCCACCCATACCTACTATGGATATGACAGAGACGACTTCTTCAGAAGATGATTGTGAAGATATTAACATCTTTACTATCTTTGATTTATCTGCTTCTCTTCCTACAAATTTTGAAGCACCTTTAAAGAATGAAGTAGTCAGCCGCTCATTATGTTGATCGGATCCACCATTAATAATACTAGTGGTTTCAAACTGAAAACTTTGCATTTTAGTTACAATTTTATTCAACTCTGTATTGACCTCTTTAATTTTATGAGCCATTTCAAATCGAAAGGCAACTTGATTGAAGAATGGAAAGAAAACATTTTCCAAAGTGAAACCGCAGCACAATTCATCTGCTTTCTTATCAGATCGACGCATAACTTCGTAACAAAATTCATCAAGAACATCATCAGCATCATAAGAAGCTACCTTGAGCCATTTTAACCAAAGTGAAACCGCATCGGATCTTTTAGCCTCAGTAACCTGTTTCCTCTCCGCATCAGATATTCGAGCCGCAATAACCTCCAATGTTTCTTTAAGCCCATTCAGCTCATCCTTGACACCCCTGACCAGACTAATCTCACTGCAAACTACAGTGATCAGCTTTTTCAACAGTTCAGATGCACCATTGACAAGAATTCCATCCAACGACATTATAGATGGATATTGAAAAAATCAATAGATTGAGATTGAATTAAAAAAAATTGTTGAGGAAGAAGCAGGTTAATATTTTATTTAAAAGAAGTAATGCACAAAAAAGAAACCGGGGGAGAGAAGAGAAATGCTGAAGATTGAGAATGAATTAGGTAACAAAATGTAGAAGCTTAAGAAAAGTGTTTGTAGGTATGAATGTGTTATCAATAATCTATCTATTTGTAGAAGATTGAAAATATAATAATTCAAGTCCCACTGCCACTGTGTTCGGTTTCAAGGAAGTTTCTTGGAAGGTAGAGTCCTAGTCGTTTCCTTTCATATCCATGTCCAGACAGTGATAATAGGAAGCAGTAATGTCTGTAATGACAACTGCTTGAGGCCTTTGATTGGTTGCAGAATCAAAAAGGTATAATAGTCATTAGCCTGTGGACCAAATGAAACCAACCCATCATCACCAACTTGGAGTGTAGAGACAGAAATGATTAATTGACACAGGGAAATATCCGGGTTGTCTCTTGCTTTTCTAAGTTTTGGGCCAATTTAATGTTGATTTTTATAGATTTGAATTTGAAGAGGTTACAGGTACCATTGACTACCTTCCATGAATGCAAGTCATTTCATAAATTAAAAATAATATTTTTACTTTTGAAATTATTCTCAAAAGAATATATTTTTAATTTTTCGGATGTATAACATTCGAAATGTTTCTTATTCAAAAAACCTTAGGATAAAAAGAGGTAAAATTATTGACATGTGTTAAAAATAAAAAAATATTATTATATTTTAATCCAAACTTTTTAGTAAAACCACCATATATGTGACCAATTTAAATACTAACGATTTGTAAACAAAAAACTCTTTATGGACCATTATATTAGGCTAAGGAACTATTGTTTGCAAATAAACTTCAATCTAACAGGTTAGCTCATACAAGTATCATTAATCATATCCTTAGCAAAGGTGTAAAACATGTTAGTCCAGCATAATTCAGCTCATGAAATCACTTGTCATGTTTTGTCATGTTAAAGAGTATGTTGTGATATATTGTACTACCAACATAATCGTGATGTATCATGTGGATCCAGTTATTTTATATCTTTTAAAGAAAATACATTTTTAACTATTTGGATATTATATAGCATTATTATAGAAATAAATCAACATAACGAAAATAAATTATTAAAAATTTATTAGAATAAAAATGTTATTATAATATATATATATATATATATATGAAATATGATGTATTGATCCGTGTTATGTAGTGTTTTATCTATGTTATAACGCGTTCTTTTATCATGATATGATGTGTTGTGCTTCGTTCTTATCTGTTTCGTATACTGTGTTGGGACACTGTTAGGGTTATCAATAGGTACCCATTATCCGGAACCGGGTGAATTGGGTCCGTATTCGAGTCCTAAAATTGTACTCATTACCACTTAAGACCCCATAAGTATTATCCGATTAGACCCAAAATCTTAACGAATCTTAACGGATATTACTCGAAAGGATACCCATTGGCATTAGATACACAAATATTTGTCGTTTGTTTTTTTTACCGTTCAAAATAAATTTGATAAATTAATCAAAAAAAATAAACGTATTCCTACTTTTAGAAATTATTCTAAAAAAAACATATATTTTTAATTTTCGGGATGTATAACATTGGGAAAGTTTGTTTGTTTTAGACCTAGGCTAAGAAGATGTAAAATTAATATATCTATTTGTAGAAGATTCAAAACAACTTAATTCAAAATATAATAATTCAAGTCCCACACGGTTACAAGGAAGTTCATGGAAGGTAGGCAATACTTTAGAGTCCTAGTCGTCTCCTATCATATCTATGTCCAGACAGTAATAATGGAGTGGCAGAAAAGAGTTCATCTAACAATTCAAGTGCTAGCAGCCTAACTGAGAGTGAAATGTGATATAGAAAGTAATATGAAGAGGCAACCTTTATATGGATAGAAATGAAGGGAGACAAGTCCAATATCTGTACTCGATATGAAGAAAAGTTCCCACCTCCAACTCTACCTCTAAGGGTCCATCACAATGGGGACCCGAAGGCTTCACAGTATTGTTGCTTAAACGTCCAAATTTGCTAATCAAGTGGGTTTTGATCGGAAACTACTATTCACCTTCCACACAAGTCGTCGGAACGAGACATGTCTACTTAGAAATTCATGGTCTGAAATAATTGAAACAAGAATAATCGATGGAAAAAATTCCATTAATGGTTTAATGTTTCGTTGTGAGATTTAACGGAAAGTCACAGCTGACAGTTTATACTTCTTTTCTACGAGGCAGAAACCGCAAGATGCAATGATAACTCCTGCGGTTCCGAGTGAAAGCTTTCCTCCAAATGAAGTTAACAAGATTGTTTCTTGTAAGTAGTTAAATGACTTATAAAAAAATATGAATGCAGATGGGGTAATTCTTCGAAGTTAACTTTATATATTATGCAGGTACATTCCTAAGCTTATCTCTTCTATTAGTTACCAGTTATCCCTTCTGAATAATCTATGAGAAAGTGATGCCTTTAGACATGAGAAATTGAGTAATAACTATGCTTTTGCCATCGATTTTTCATATTGATCGCGCATGCCCAACACTCTAGTACTGTTAGAAATCAGAAGGGAATTACAAGAAGGTGGACATGAACCGTGACCTCTAGGTAGGTTTAATACTTAAAGCACATACATTATTCCAATCTAGACAAAAAAACAGATTTTTAATACTGCTAAATGTGCAGGATAATCCATCAATCATCATCAGACATTGGTAAAGCAAGCGTATTCTCCACTGAATATGAACAAGATGGACGGCATTGTAGAAGCTAACAACCTATTCTCCACTGAATTTGATAGATAACCCTTCTTCTCATCCAATTCAAACCCTTTTTTCTTAATCTCCGGTGACTGTTCTCCATTGTTTGAACCCACATTATCATTCACCATTCAAAATGCAGTTCTCGAACAATGTGGACTCAACCGCTTCCAAGGAGCAATCTTCCTGAGTATCTTCAAATTCAACACTCATTTCTGAAACAACATTTTCAAGAAAACCACCATTGCCCCCTTTCCACCTAACAATCCATAGTTGATTCAATTTCCTCTAAGGAGTTATTTTTCTGGGTACTATCTCCTTCAAATTCATCACCACCATTGCCCCTTCGAACCAATCTATCTCCTTCAAATTCACCACCACCATTGCCCCTCTCAACCAATCTATCCCTAGTAGATTCAATCACCATAAAGGAGCAATCTTTCTGGGTATCATTTTACTTTTAACTCATTCCGATTTTACCCATCTAACTCACCGAAATTGGAACCCCTAACCTTAAAAATGAAACCCTTTTCTGAAACTGTACTGGTTTTGATGTTTTCTTTACCAAGATTGAAACATTTTGTATTCTTCTTCTTTGAATGAGAAACAATCTTGGGCTTCTGAGATTGTTACAGACATCATTCTTGCGAATCCATCAGTAGTTCACCCAATGTAATAGTTTCAAAGGGATTCCCAAAAGACGGCATACTCCCAGCTGACAATGATAGTTTCACCGATACTTCTTGCATATTTGGTCGAGTACGAGGATCACCATGTAAGCATGAAAATCCAACATGCACAAAATACATTATTTGCTTTTTCACTAAATCAGCAGGTGCTTCAATGCGCTTGTCCAAGATGTCTTTCAACCTTATTTCTAATCCCTCTGCACTAGAAGCCGAAGACGAAGGAAGGAGAGCAGGAGAGAGTAATGCGATGACATCCGATGGATGCCTCCCCATTAGTACTTCTAACATGACCACGCCAAAGCTATAAACATCACACTTCTCCGTTACCTGCATTGTGTAGGCGAATTCTGTCGAAATGCTAGCGATTAGTAATAGGGAACAAGAGACATGACTGCAAGACAAACAAAGTTTTCTATTATGTACCTGGAGCAACATATCCATATGTTCCAGCAAGAGACCTTAACCTTCCGATTTCTCTTGGAATGTTACCGGAAAATTGATTGTTTGTAAGGTAAAAAGTTTCTAAGTTGGTCAGATTGCACAGAGAAGTTGGGATTGAACCAATGAGACTGTTTGAATCACATTCAAAATGAACAAGAGAGCTTAGACTTCCGATTTCGCGAGGAATCATGCCAGAAAGCTGATTTTCATATAATAGAAGATCGGTTAAGTTGCTCAAATTACACAAAGAAGTAGGGATTGAACCGATCATTTGATTGTAACCGATATTTAATCCACGTAAACTTGCAACGAAGCCTATTTCTGGCGGAATGTGACCAGAAAAATTGTTGTAAGAAAGATCAATATATGCCAGTTTCGAAAGGTGACTTATCGCAAACAGGATGTATCCGTAGAACGTGTTGTTGCACAAGTTGATACTAAATAAGTTGGGGAAAGCTGAAAAGTTGAAACTATGGAGCGTACCTTGTAAACGCAAACCTTTTAGTTTCAATTCCGCGACACTTCCCTGGCTGTTGCAGGTGATTCCATACCACTTGCACGGACTCGTCGTCGTCGTACTCGCAGTAGAGTTTATCTTCCAGGAATTGAGCAAAGAGTGAGATATGTTAAGAGTAGATTTCCAATTCAGTAGAGCTTCTACTGCTGCTGCTGCTTGCAACTGTTTTTCGCGACTTAATGAAGAAGAATGATTGGAAGAATATGAATTAAACGAAACAACATCAACTATGTAAAATGAAGGCAACAGTATTGCCACCATGAATGAAGTAGCACTAACAAATTTTACTACTGACAGCATTTTTTAGAGATGAGTTTGATATTCCAAGGTTTTTTTCTGTGGTGCATCTGCTTATATGTCTGTGGGACTGTTTTTGGGATACTTACCCACTTTTCTACGTTTGTTGAAAAAGAAGTGAATGGACCATTGAAAATTTCTCAATCAATTTGACTTGTACAGTGTGAACATAGTGATATTGAAAGAAATTTTTACACATTGAGTGTGACCATTCATGTGGTGGTGCCGACCTACTTATGATGCATTTGTCTCCCATTCACATTACTGTGAAAAGATTGTTAGGTTAAGTGTCGGGATTTTACCTCTTCAAGGGAACTACTGTAAACAATTATTTTAAGTACTGATAAAATTATAAAATAGAAGATTTTGAAATAATATGGTGAAATAATAAATAAATCAGGAAAGAAATAATAAAAAATAAGAAAGTAAATTAAACTCATAAGATTCGTAAGATTTAAAGTGGTTCAATAATATACAATATGTATATATTGTCTACGTCCACTTTGAACCGCACAAGCGTCAATCCACTATAAACGAATCAGTTAAAAACGTAGAACACCTTTGTGGAATTCTAGAGTATGGTTTCATAGGTTCAACATATTTCTTATTGGATATGGGTTCAAGAAGTCAATTTCTGATAATTCAACGTTTGTCTATAATTTATTTGCTGGTATGCTTGTTTTATTGTTATATGTTGATGAAATTTTGTTGGATGGAAGTTCTTCTGTGCTTATTCATAGTTTAGTTACTTCTTTGAGAATGAGTTTGCAATGAAAAAATTAGGTCAATTGGGATACTTTCTATGAACTAAAGCAGTAAGAAGTTCTAATAATTTTAACTCAGAAGGTATATGCTTTGGAATTATTAGAGAAGGTTAACATGTTAGATTGTAAACCTTGTGATACACCAGTAGTTAAAGATGCTACGATGTGACTTCATGATGAAAATGTATTGGATAATCATAGTGAATATAGAAAAATTTGTTGGTGGTTTACTATATTTGACAGTTATTAGGCCAGATTTTTGCTTTGCAATGAATTATATGTCACCGTTTATGTATTGTCCAACAGATGTACATCTTCAACTTGTTAAAAGAATTATGAGGTATTTGAAATGAACAATTGGCTTGGGTATTACTTTGAGAAGTGGTGCTTTAGATAAATTAAAACCTTTACATATTCAAATTAGGCAGGGTGTCCAGACACTAGATGATCAACTTAGGTTATGCAGTGTTCTAGGTGATAATTTAATTTCATGATCTTTTAAAAAGCAACAAATAGTGTCTAAGTCTTTAGCAGAAGCTGAATATAAGTCTTTATGTTACTTCCATTGAGTTACAATGGCTTACACCTTTGTTATATGAGTTACATGTTACAATTTCTATTCCATCTCTTCTCTTGTGTGACAATACAAGTGCTTTTTTATTGGCTTCTAATCCTGATTTTTATGCCAGGACAAAGCACAGAGAGATACGATTACATGTGTTTTCCTCTTTCAGCATAGACACTTAAAACCACATTTTAACCTAATAAAACCAACCAAGATAACATTGGTCATGGTGGGATCACTTTTGATTTTTCTGAGGAAGATTTTTCCTTTATTTAATGATTTTGAGATTATAGATTTTTGGGTGTCCCCAAAATAAAATATAAATTTGAAGAAATTAAAAACTCAGAACACGATAGAATTACAATCGAATTTTTTTTTTCAAAACATTAGACTTCAATATTAAGCCTTTTTTATAGACAACATTGCCACTATGGGGACTGTCATCCCAAATAGGTTGACTGCCACCATCGTTCCATATGCTGAGAAAACATATAATCTAAAAACAAACACTATATAAAAATATAAATTTATCCGAGATGAGTTATCCGCGTCTTTGATAATTCAAGACCACAAATCGTTAATTACCTTCACAAGTAGTCCAAATTAAAATCCTACAAAAATCACAACAACATTAATTGCAACATATATGATCAGATTATTAAGAAAATATTTTAACTTGCTGTTTAGCTCCATGAAAAAGTAAATCATTACAAAATATTTAATAAAATTAAAAAAATAAAAATTAAATGGAAACAATGGGAGAACGAACGAGAAGGTTTATAGAAGAGCAAGCTAATTTGCTTCTACTCCTCCATCGAATTATTGGAGTCGTAGTCGTCATCATCATCATCACCCGTAGACTCCTTTTCCAACTTTTTGCAATTCATTATGGTTAATTTCGTGAGAGAAGATGTCCATAATCGTAAATCTGGTATAGATGTCAAAGTATCACAACTTCCGATCTCAACTTTCTCAAGGCATGGGAAGGAATTATGAGGTGGCGGAGGTGTAAACCATTCTTCTAAATTTTCCATCATCTCGATATACAAATTAGTTAATGAAGGGAATAATATTGATACAGAACCTTTGTTGTCTCCTTCATCTTGCTGGTAGTAAAACTCATCACCTAAACACTTAACTGAATCCATTCTTTGTATATCAAGAATTCGAAGACACGGGAGGTTACCCAGGCCTACTAATTTTGTACAACTCTTGCAGTCGTAAAACCTTAGTTCTACTAAATTAGGAAGACAAGAAGATGATCCCATCCACTTTGGAGTCTTTAAACCAGGAAAACCTTCGATACGCAATATCTCCAAATTAGGGTGAGGTTGGAGACCTTCCAGCACCATTGCAGAATTATTAACAACCACTTTTTTTACTTTGGAATTCCATCGTAGATCCAAATTTTGAATGTTTTGCTTGTCCATTAATTTTGCCGTCTTTGCTTCTGTTTTACCACCTTTCACATTCTCTAGATTTATTATCCCTAACTTCCGAAGGGAGTTTAGGTCTGCTACTTCTTTGATAGAACTAGAATTTGAATTATAACTGCAAGTATCATCTTCATTCCTCACGATGAATGTCATCAATACTTCGAGGCGACTTAGCTTTTCAATACCTCTAGGCATTATTAACTGATTCCATTTGTTTCCCTCGTACATCAGACGTCTTAATTCCACCCAATTCTTAATGTTTTTGGGTAACTTAGTGAACCCGACTCCAAAACTCACATACGCAAGATCATGCACTAAATCGTGCATTTTAAACCTTGTAATGTCAACAAAAGAATCCTTAACTACATCTTGAAAGAAAGAGCTAGACAACAGACTGAGGAAGTAATCGTTACCAGTATCTTCGAGTGAGTTTCGATGATTTCCTCCATTAGATGGATGAATGAATCCTTCGGCCATCCACAACCGAATCAATGTTTCTCTATCAAAAACCCAATCTTTGGGAAATAAACAGCAATATGAGAAACATTGCTTCAAATGGGATGGTAAAGTATCGTAACTCAATTTCAATATTGGTCTGATTCCACCGCTACCATTTTCTAGTGTTTCCAAGCTTTTATTTTCTCTGATTGACAACCACTGCCTTTCATCGCTCTGTTTGTGCATAAGACAACCAAGAAAGTTTGCGGCAAGCGGCAAACTTCCACATTTTTTTGCTATTTGTTGTCCTATAATTTTCATATTTGGAGTCTCAGATGCTCCACCCGGAGAAAAAGCTTTGTTCTTGATAATACACCAACGCTCTGCTTCAGATAATACATTTAGATTATAAGGAGGAGTTGAACCTTGCACTACCGGTGCAACTTTTTGACTGCGGGTAGTGACTATAACTTTGCTACCAATAGAGCCGAAATCTAAGACACTCTTAAGTTTATCCCATTCAATGGAATCTTCATTCCATAAGTCATCAAGAACTAGTAAATATTTATTTCCTTCTAATTCTTCTCTAACTTTTTTTACTAAAACATCAAGGTTTGAGAAATCTTCGCATCTAGAATTAGTAGCAGACTCCATAATGTTTTTTAAAATTTTAACCACATCGAAGTAGTCAGAAATACAAACCCACATTTTTTTATTGAAGTATTTTTCTACTGATACATCATTGTAGATAGATTGTGATAAACTGGTCTTTCCTAATCCACCCATACCCACTATGGATATGACGGAGATTTTTTCATGAATATTATTAGAATTTACGGAAGATGATTGTGAAGACATTAACATCTTTACTATCTTTGATTTATCTGCTTTTCTTCCTACAAATTTTGAAACATCTCCAAAGAATGAAGAAGTCAGCAGCTTATTATGTTGCTCGTATCCACCACTAGTACTACTAGTGGTTTCAAACTGAAATCTTTGCATATCAGTTGCAATTTGATTGAACTGTTTATTCACGCCTTTGATTTTATGAGCCATTTTAAATCGAAAGGCAACATGATTGGAGGATGAAAAGAAATCTTTTACCTTACTTTCCTTATCAGATCGACGCATAGCTTCGTAAGTATATTCATCCAGAACATCATCGGCATCATAAGAAACCTGCTTGAGCCTTTTTAACCAAAGTGAAACCGCAGCATCGTTCACCTGCTTCCTCTCCGCATCGGATGTTTTAGCCTCAATAACCTCCAATGTTTCTTTAAGCGTTTTCAGCTCACCCTTGACACCCCAAGCCAGACTAGTCTCACTGCCAACTACAGTGATCAGCTTTTTCAACATTTCAGATGCACCATTGACAAGAACTCCCTCCAACGCCATTATAGAATGTACTAAACAGTTTATGAGATTGAGATTGAATTAAAAAAAAATTGTAGAGGAAGAAATAGGGAGGAGAGAAGAGAAATGCTGAGGATTGAGAATGAATTAGGTAACAAAATGCAGAAGCTTAAGAAGAGTGTTTGTAAGTAGGAATGTGTTATCAATAATCTATCTATTTGTAGAAGATTGAAAACAACAGCAACTTAATTCAGAATATAATAATTCAAGTCCCACTGGGTTAGGTTACAAGGAAGTTTTATGGAGGGTAGGCAAGACTTTAGAGTCCTAGTCGTTTCCTGTAATGCCTGTAATGAAGTTTCATAGTGCTGCTGATAATATATTTTATGTAGAGAAGTGAAGAATATATGCTTGAGGCTTTTAATTGGTTGCAGAATTAAACAGGTATAAAAATAGTACTATGTTGGACCAATTGAAACCAATCCATAATCACCAACTTGGAGTGTAGAAACAGAAATGACACCAAAACCAGTGCCCCAGTCCAACCACTGTCTTATAATTTCATGGAGATAATACAAACTTTTTTCTCGTGCTTGTTTTCATTTTCTTCTTACTTTAATTCAAAAACCATCGACAAATTTTAAAAAGAAATTAAAAGAAATGGCCCTTCTTTTGCTTTTATTTTTGCCCACTGATGGTGGTGGTGCAGTGGTCAGGACTTGGGAGCTGTATTGTTCGACCTATGCTGTGCTGCAGCTCATGTGTACATATTATTTTGCAACTTATTTAAACAATCAAATTCAATTTTTAATGTGTCTGATCTCCGGATGTTTAACATTTGGAAAGTTTCTTTGTTTGTGAGTGTATTCCAGAAACCCTAGGATAACATGAGGCAAAATCATTAGCTTGGTAAAGAAATAAAAAAATTATATTTAATTTTGAATTTCTTAGTATAATCTATTATATTTTGAATTATATTCCTCTTTCACCATAGACACCCAAAGCCATAATTTAGCCTGATAAAACCAAACTAAAATGACATTGGTCATGGTAGGCTCACTTTTGATCTTTCAAAGGAGGATTTTGCTTTATTGTAATGATTTTGAGATAATAGATTTCCACGTATCCCCTAAATAAAAAATAAATTCAAAAAAATTTAAAAACCAGAACATGGTAAAATTACAACTGAAAGAGAAAACAAAGAATCCAAAAAAATTAGACTTCAAATAGTATTGTCACTATTGGGACTGTCATCGCATTTAGGTTGGCACCACAGCCAGCATCGAGATGAGTAAAATACTACAAAAAATACAAATTTATTCGAGATGAGTTACCCGCATCCTCTTCATGACTTACGTCTTTGAAATCCTACAGAAACCAGAACAACATTGTATTTTAACTAACTCCATGAAAAATTAAATCACTGCAAAAATAAAAATAAGAATAAAAATAAAACACGGAGAGAGAGATGGTGTACCTATTTGTTGATTTTATACAAATTGGAGAAGAGCAAGCTAATTTACTTAAGTGTGCATTGAACAAATGGGAGGTACTTCTGGAAATAATATGCAATAGGCTCCTTCTCCAACTTTTTGCAATCACTTATCAATATTTTTCGGAGAGATGAAGTCCATAATCGTAAATCTGGTATAGAAGTCAGATTACGGCATCTAATGATCGTTACTTCCTCAAGACAAGGGAAGGAATTATGAGGTGGCGGAGGTGCAAACCATTCTTCTAAACTTTCCAACCTCTCGATTTGCAACTGAGTTAACGAAGGGAATAATGTTGTTGATGCAGAACCTTTGGTTTCTTCTTCATCTTGCTGGTAATAAAACTCCTTTCCTAAACACTTGACTGAATTCATTTTATTTATCCGAAGAATCCGAAGACACGGGAGTTGTCCCAGGCCTACTAATTTTGTACAATTCTTGCATTCGTAAAACTTTAACTCCACTAAATTAGGAAGACAAGAAGATGATCCCATCCACTTTGGAGTCTTTAAACCAGGGAAATACATGATAGATATTTTCTCCAAATTAGGGTGAGGCAGGAGACCTTCCAGCACCATTGTAGAATTAGATATTTCCTTGTCTTCGTATCCTTTTGAACATGATATTTCCTCCTCTTCCTCTTCTTCTTCTTTGAAACACCAGTCAAAACCCCAGTCGAAACTCCAGTACCATCGTAGATCTAAATCTTGAATGTTTTGCTTGTCTTTTAGTTTTGCTGTCTCCGCCTCTTTTTTGCCACCTCTCACGTTCTCTAGATTTACTATCTGTAGCTCCTGAAGGGAGTTTAGATCTGCTAATTCTTGGATAGAACTAGAACTTGAATTATAACTGCAGGTATCATCTTCTTTCCTCACGATGAAAGGTGATAATACTTGGAGGCGAGTTAGCTTTTGAATACCTCTAGGCATTATTAACTGATTCGTGTCTCCCCAGTACTTCAGATGTCGCAATTCCACCCAATTATTAATGTCTTCGGGAAACTTCCACTTAATAAACCCGGGTCCAAAATTTACATACTCTAATTTAGAGATGTTGCTAGTCAAAGACTCGGGTAATTCTGTTATTCCAGTACCTTCAAAATTAAGTGACCTTAGTTGTGTCAAAGCTCCAAAGTTACGAGGTAGTGCTTCAAAATTAGTGCAACATAACTTGAACTTGGTTAAATTATAGAGGAGGAAGATTGAATCGGGTAACTCTGAGAATTTTGTACCTGAAATATCAAGGGACGAAAGATTTTGGAGATGACCAATATTTTTGGGTAATGAATTAATATAAACACACCAACTGATATCTAAACTCTTCAAATTTTTGAGCCTCGTAATAGAATCAGGTAGAAGGTTGGCGTCTGAATGAGAGAGATCTAGATGTCGCAAATTAATCAAACAACCAATTCCTTCTTTCAGAATGTTTTGAACATTTTGGGAGGATTGAAGGTTCAGAGTTTGGAGATTATAGAGTTGATGAATGGATTCAGCAGCATGAACATCTTCAAGTTTAGAATTACTGAGGTCAAGGTACCTCATGTGTTTAAACTTGAAACTGGAAGAACATATAGTCATCAGATCATCATCAACTAGCTGATGTATTACACGAAGACGCTTGTTACTCAGTGGCAAAACAATACCTTTTCCTTGGAAGAAAATTGTCCGCAATTTTGTTGCATTTTCCAATACACCGATTTCTTCTTCTAGTATTCCTTCCATGATTAGTTGTAGCCGACGAATTTGAGAGACATCAGTTTTCATTTCACTTGTATTCAGAGTCGTGACTTCATGACTACCAACAACACTTAACGCAAGATCATGCACTAAATCATGCATTTTAAACCTTGTAATGTCACCTAAGTTGACATCCCTTTCAACATCTTGAAAGAAAGCGCTGCCTATAGAAGATAGAATCCAAATTATAAGTGCTAGACAACAGACTGAGGAAGTAATCGTTACCAATATCTTCGAGTGAGTTTCGATGATTTCCTCCATTAGATGGACGAATGAATCCTTCAGCCATCCATAATCGAATCAATGTTTCTCTATTAAAAACCCAATCTTTGGGAAATAAACAGCAATACGAGAAACATTGCTTCAAATGGGATGGTAAAGTATCGTAACTCAATTTCAATATTGGTATGATTCCACCGCTATGATTTTCTAGTGTATCTAAGCTTTTGTTGTCTTTGATTGACAACCACTGCCTCTCATCGCTTTGTTTGTGCATAAGACAACCAAAAAAGTTTGCGGCAAGCGGCAAACCTCCACATTTCTTTGCTATTTGCTGTCCTATAATCTTCATATTTATAGTCTCAGATGCTCCACCCGGAGAAAAAGATTTATTCTTCATAATAGACCAACACTCTGCTTCAGATAATACATTTAGATTGTAAGGAGGAATTAAACCTTGCACCACCGCTGCAACTTTTTGACTGCGTGTAGTGACTATAACTTTGCTGCCAGAGCCGGAATCTAACACACTCTTAAGTTTATTCCATTCCATGGAATCTTCATTCCACAAGTCATCAAGAACTAGCAAATATTTTTTTCCTTCTAATTCTTTTCTAACTTTTCTTACTAATACATCAGGGTTTGAGAAGTCTTGGCATCTAGAATCAGTGAAAGACTCCAAAATGTTTTTTAAGATTTTAAATACATCGAAGTCATCAGAAATACAAACCCACATCTTTCTGTCGAAGTATTTTTCTACTGATTTATCATTGTAGATGGCTTGTGCTAGACTGGTCTTTCCAAGTCCCCCATACCCACTATGGATATGACGGAGACTTTTTCATGAATATTTTTAGAACTTACAGAATAATTTGATGGTAAAGATGATGACATGCTCACCGTTGTTAACATCTTTACTATCTTTGATTTATCTTCTTCTCTTCCTACAAATTTTGAAACATCTCCAAAGAATGAAGTAGTCAGCCGCTTATTATGTTGCTCGTATCCACCACTAGTACTACTACTGGTTTCAAACTTAAATCTTTGCATATCAGTTGCAGTTTTATTTAACTGTGTGTTGATGCCTTTGATTTTATGAGCCATTTTAAATCGAAATGCAACTTGATTAGAGGATGAAAAGAAATCTTTTACCTTCCTTTCCTTATCAGATCGACGCATAGCTTCGTAAGAAAATTCATCCAGAACATCATCAGCATCATAAGAAACCTGCTTGAGCCTTTTTAACCAAAGTGTAACCGTCGCATCATTCACCTGTTTCCTCTCCGCATCGAATGTTTTAGCCTCAATAACCTCCAATGTTTCTTTAAGCGTTTTCAGCTCATCCTTGACACCCCAGGCCAGACTAATCTCACTGCCAACTACAGTGATCAGGTTTCTCAAAATTTCAGATGCACCATTGACAAGAACTCCCTCCAACGCCATTATAGAATGTACTAAACAGTTTTTATGAGATTGAGATTGAGATTGAGATGGAATTAGAAAGCATAAACAGGAAATAGGGAGTAGAGAAGAGAAATGCTGAAGATTGAGATTGAATGAATTAGGAAACAGAATGCAGAAGCTTAAGAAGAGTGTTTGTAGGTAGGAATGTGTTATCAATCAATAATCTATCTATTTGTAGAAGATTCAAAATATAAGTCCTAGTCGTTTCCTGTAATGTCTGTAATGAAGTTTCATAGTGTAGTTCAAAGTCTCTAACTCAAGTCAAGAATATATGCTTGAGGCCTTTAATTGGTTGCAGAATCAAACAGGTATAAAAATAGTGCTATATTGGAACCAACCCATAATGTAGACAGAAATGACACCAAAAGCAATGCCCAAGTCCAACCACTGTCTTATAATTTCATGGAGATAATACAAACTTTTTTCTCGTGCTTGTTTTCATCTTCTTCTTGCTTTAATTCAAAAACCAACGACAAAATTTTAAAAAGAAATCATAAAGACTGGCCCTTCTTCTGCTTTTATGTTTGCCCACTGGTGGTGGTGGTGCAGTGGTCAGGACTTGGGAGTTGTATTGTTCTACAAATGCTATGCTGCACCCCATGTGTACATATTATTTTGCAACTTATTTAACCACTCAAATTCAATTTTTAAATGTGTATGATCACTTTTGGGATGGAATCTCTCCGGATATATAACGTTCCAAAAGTTACTTTATTTTAGAGTGTATTCTAGAAATCAAAAATTCTTTATATACCGTCGTATGAGACTAAAAGCAACTGCAACAAACGAGTAAAAATCGGAATAAAGATTAGATTTGAGTTTTATTCGCTGAAAAGCAGGCTCAACGCGTGAGTAAATATGGGTTTGATTATCTCAAATGTACAGTGCCCGATTCTTTTTAATCACGATTAAAACTTTAGTCGGATGCTCACATAGGAAAACGTTATCTAAAAACGCAGCTGCAGTGGAGCGTAAGAGAACGCGGACGCTCTCCCAAAAATACGTTTTCTCGTGCGCTGTCTAAGGAATACGTTTGATTTACGCTCTCCTAAGAGAACGTCGGAATATGCAGGCGTACTGGTACATTAGCGTCGCATGGGACGTTTTCTTGGAGTTACGCCCACATAGAGACGCTGCACTACCCATAATCTTTGTTGGGACGGACGCCCTTCTAAGGGAGCCCGTATACAACTGACGCTCACATCGTGTTGCGCCCGTGAGGTGGAAGCTCACGGGTGTCTCCTAGCCAACGCTTATGTGGGTATACGTCTTTTTTATGGACGCTCACCCTATACGATGCTTGTTGAAGGGACGCAAGGGTATGTAAGCGTGTTGTATACGTCCATATAGAATAGCGTAGTGATAAGAAAACGCTCTTCCTGACTAACGTTTCATCCGAGATTATGAGACGTTGTTTTACAAAGACGTAAAACATTAGACGCTTTATTAGTGTGACGTCCGTTACCATTGACGTTGTTCTACAACAACGTTTATTAACAAACGCTTACCCTTTTCAACGTCCGATCAAATTTACGATGTATTCCATTGTAGAAAAAATGAGAAACGATCAAAAAAAATTTGGTTTATACTCTTTACTCTGATCGCTTGTTGCAGATTCCCTAAGGCATTCATAGTGGTAAGACCATTATTAAAGAGTAAATAATAAAAAAATTATGTTTCGATCCGGCCCAAAAAAATCGATCCATAGACTAAAAATAATTGAGTGGTACACAAGCATAATGCATGTTATTGGATAGATGTCTAGGTATATGTTTGTTGAGACGGACGATTATCTAGCGTGACGCTTGCGTAAGACAGGTATATGGTCGAACGCTTGATGTGGGATGGTAACAAAGATTAAGCCCGATAGACGGACTCCTAGACGCACGCCAAAGAGACGGGTGATGTAACACCCGTAATTTTTGCATGAAGTTTACTCAAGGACGCGTCATGGTTTGTGTGGAAACTTCATCATAAGCTTATAAAGCTTACCCGGATATGCATTTGGGTGCGGATACCTTGACCGTGAATTATATGTTGGGGAAAAATGAGTTTAAATTAAATGTTTTTTGGTCTTG
>JAJJMC010025330.1:0-15429 GCA_023531435.1 Papaver californicum | reverse complement strand
TACTTATATGTTTACATATTTTTATATATGTTTTAATTCATGAAAAATGCATGTAGTGTAAAGATCGTGATGTTTATATTGTTTATATATATAAAACATTTTTATTAAACAAACAATATGAATATAGGGATCCAACAGTAGCATAGATAGACACACTGATTCTTGTCAGGGCATGGGCTCCATGCTATTGTGTAATTTTTACCTTCCACCATGGACACCATAGATTCAACTGAAACAATGACAAAGAGAAGAAAAATAAAGTAAAAAAATTTGGACAATTTAGCCATTACTCTTGAAATTTTACAGAACTTCGACTTGCTTATATCCTAGAAGACAAATACTATATATATGGGTGAAGACTTTTCAATCGTGTATTAACATTAAAAGAGTCAGAATTTGTAGACTTTATGAAAGATTTTGTATTTCATTTCAATCTTAATTTCAAAGAATTTTCGATCCGGATATGTGCTAAATATGATATTTCAACTAATGCAAATCTAATAGTTTTTTAATTAAAAGAAATTACCGTTGAATAATTAACATTTTAGATCTATGAAGGAGGCGAGGGTCGAACTCCTTGATCTAAAAAATCAATTCTGTTTTTTTCCATTACTAAGCTTAATTATAGAAACATTGGCCTCTTTTGAAACTATTCTAATGTAGACAAAAAGTTTGTTTCCCTACTAAAGAAGAATTGCTGGGCATTGTACGTAAAATTTGATAACAAAACTCTTCTACAACATAATCTTTGATCAAAACATTTAATATATTAGGAATGTTTCGGTATATAATATTTCTACCACAATTGTTTCATTTTATTTTGCCTTCAGACTCTTGGCGAGATAAAGGGAAGTACAATAAATATGGCAGACCACAATATTGGTTTGATGGCTGTTTTAGAACTTTGGAATGGAAGGAAAAAGAAATTGTATCTCTTTTGTGCAATAGATTTTGGTATATTAATTATAAATTTTAAGGGCTTGTATTTGATATAAAAATATTATTCCAACATTTTTTGAGATTTGGTTTGATTTGAATGAAGGTAGTTGTAAATAAGAAGAGGAGACCTGTAAAGAATAAAAAAAAGGATCCGACGTTCAAGTCAGAAAAAGTTTTATGTAGGTAAGAGATACATGGAGTTGAAAGTATATACCTTTGAGTTAGAAGAGGTCTCTACTTATAGACATAAAACAAATCTGACTTTTGAGATTTGAAGTTATCTTAATAACCATTTAAATTTGTATCTATCCCATGTAACTACTAGATTCGAGTCTATCATATATTCTCTCTTGGTTGAGAGTTGTAATTATCATAAATAACCACCCAAAATCCATAGTTATCTTATCATCTTTCCGTTAGGATTTATACTCATCTTAAATAACCAACTAGATTGGATAATATTTATATATATTCCGGTTGCTTTTTAACTTTATCCAAATTTCATACATTTGTTTAAGATGGAATTAGTTGAATAGGCCAGTCCATGAGCATCTGTTGAACCAGATGGAATATCCTTTCATCCATGTGTACAGATTTTAACGGTACAAAGGAATGGTCGAAGCCATACCTAATCAAAGATGCATGTTATCCAAACACATTTCAAGTAATTGTAGTAAAAAATTACCAGTTGACCCTTTTGCTTTTCCGGCAATACGAATAAGGCCTAATTTGAACTAGTTAAAGTATTAATTTTATAACCTACGTATATTTACTTTTGAGAAAAAAAAGTTATATATTAAAGAAAATTATAGTTGGGTTGACGAAACGGAGACTTTTCTACAGGATCAAAAATTGTCCAAGTTACGTTTTCTCTCTCCATAAAATCAATTTTGTTTTCAATTTCATTATCATTACATAACGGTCGACTTTTTGTCAAAAGAATTCAAATTGTTTTGAATTATTACAATCCAAGTATTCAATTTGATGCAATAGCCCCGATTATAAAAGTTGGAATTTCTAATTTCTTTAGTTTGGCTCGATTTCTCCAATTTCACATGAATTTGTTCAATTTTTTTTTATTATGCCTTCTTTCTTATAGATTCGCTTAGCGAGACCTTTAAATTCACCAAGAAAACTATAGTGTGCTAACACGAAGGTGCTCATACTATTTGATGCGTGTCCCTTTTCCGCATCAAATTCGACGAGTTCGACAATCGGAGGGACCCGAATCCACTAAAAGAGCAAGCATCCCATTTGGTCAGCAGGTTTTCCTAACGGATACAGGTTAAGGCCTTGGACACGTGATGGGTCACTAACTTTTCTCGTCGGATGATCTGTCTCTTTCCAAGTCGGTAAACTCCCAACCTTTCGTTGGTAAACAACCAACAGAAAAACAAAGCGCAGTCAGTTTCAGGCATGCGAGAAAAAGAGTTTTCTTCTTCAAAACACCTACACATCTCACTATACCATTTTTCTTGATTCGCAACAAAACTGGCGCGTTGGATAACAATTGTACAATGACGGACTGTGTTTGGTCTCCAATTTTGCAAATCATGAAGAATGGACCTTCGAGAAAATAACGAGTGGCCAAAAACTTCTTGATCGGCACCCTGTTGCAAATCAACTCCTCTTTTACGTTTCTTTGCTGGTGGTTTACCCTTACCCTGTTTGTTTTTCATATCTTTCACCATGTCTTGAACTTGCAATCCTGTCAGTGGACATGGAGCTGTACCATGTTCTACCCCTCCAATGAAGTTTGTTTTATCATATTTATACTTGTGTTTGGTGGCATCCATCTTTGGTGTCCTATATAACATATCTTCTTATTATACGACAACCAATCGATAACAGTTTCTTCTCCACAGGTGGGACAAGCATAATACCCATGAGTTACACATCCAGATAGAGTCCCTAATGCTGGAAAATCATGAATGGCCCATAACAACCTTACTTTCATCAGAAATTCAGATTTAGTGAAGTTGTTGAATGTCATAACACCTTAAATCCATAATTCCTTCAACTCCTCTATCAATGATTGTAAGTAAACATCAATATCTTTACCTGGTCCTATCTGGCCTAATATCAACAAACATAACATGGAGAACTCCCGCTTCATACACATCGAAGGAGCAAGGTTGTATGGACAGAGAATCACCGGCCAACAGCTGTAATTAAGATCATAGCATCCATTTGGGTTGAAGCCGTCAATTGCTATCCCAAAAGTAACATATCGTGCTTCCTTAAAAAAAATCTGGACAAAAATTATCCGTACAACGCCAAGCTGTAGAATCAACCGGATGTCACATTATATTCTGTTCTCTAAAATGCCAAAGCATCGCCTCTGCTATCCATGGTATATTATACATTCTTTTCATCCTTGTAATTATTGAAAAATGCCTTAACGTCTTCTGCACAACTTGGGTAAATTTTCTCTCATCATTGAAAACTCTTACATACCGAGGTTCTTCACATACATGACACTTCAGCAATGAACTCTTATCCTTCCAATACAATATACATTCATTTACACATGCATCATAGGTTACATAATCCATCCCCAGCCCTTGAATCATCTTTTGGATATCTGGAAACTTACATGGCAGGGTGTTTTCTTCAGGAAGCAACTCTTTCATGAATACTAACATTGCAGTAACACCATTGTCTGAAATTCCATACCCAGTATTTATGTTGTTCACCATTATCGCAGCGTACAAGGATGATTTTCCTTTAGGACATGAAGGATAAAGTGGTTCTCTTGCCCATTCAGCCGCTGATCTGTTTTTCTTACAACACCTGCTGGTTCCAACATTCTCATCCAACCTTGCTGTAACATTCTCATATACACCTGCTGTAATATTCTCATTCAAACCTCCTGTAACATCATTATCAGTTGCTGCACATTCAATTGTAATGTTATCCTCATGTGTTGACTGTGTTGCTTCTACTGAACTTTCCCCATGATAGCGCCATGTTGTATATACCGAATAAACACCATTCTTGAGCAAATTCAATGAAATCTCACTCAATGTAACTAAACCTTTACCATTCATACAACATTGACAAGGGCATGAAAATAAAGTACTCCCACCACCATTATTCCCGACAAACTCTATGAATGACCTCACAAGTTGTCTGTATTCTATAGACTTACGGGCACATTTCATCCATTTCCTGTTCATATCAGATGACATATTATCCTTCAAAATATAGACTTTACAAGATCAAACAAATCACTTAGTCCTAGTGGTACAGGGTTGTCGAAGCCCTATCTTCCACCGAAAGAATTCCTCTCAAAGAAGAGAGAATAAGCCACTAATTCACCACTAGGACTATTATCATGTTATGTTATAAACCATCATGCTCGCAAGTATAAACAATCATAATGGAAATTAAACAACAACCAAAATCTCAACATGCTAAATCAAAATAGCTTAACAAGATTAAAGAAAACACTTAGTCTTAGTGGTACAGGGTTATCGAAGCCCTGTCTTCTACCGATAACATTCCTCTCAAAGAAGAGAGAATAAGCCACAAATTCACCACTAGGAATTTATCATGTTATGTTATAAACCATCATGCTCACTAAGAATGAATCAAGATGAAAAACATACTTAATCACTAACAAGGACTAATATCATCATGTTATAAACCATCATGCTCATAAGTATAAACAATCAAAATGAATATTAAACAAACACCCAAAGCTTAATATGCTAAATCAAAAAAGCTTAACATAAAACAATAGATCAAAATAGAAACCATAAAACTTATTCCTAAATCTAACAGACAAAGTAGAAACACATACCTTCTAAGCTGAGATTGCAGATCAGTTCTTCAATGTTCCAGCTCTGACGAACCCTAAACATGAAATAAAAAAAAAATAGATCATATTAGATAATGAAATATTGAAACCCTAAAACTTATTCATAAATCCAAAAGACAAAGTAGAAACAAATACATTCTAAATTGAGATAGCAGATAAGTTCTTCAGTTCTTCAAACCTATCTCTAACGAACCCTAAAATGAAATCATAAAAAATAAATTGCATTAGATTTAACAGATGATTGAAGATGAAAGACTAAGATTAACAGATGATTGAAGATCGGTCAAAGAAAAAAACAGATGATACAACCCTAAAATCGAAAAAACAGATGATGATACCCTAGAAACAAAAAAATCGATGATGATGAAAGACTTACACAGATCGAAACTGCAATCAAAACCCTAAGATTAACAAATGATTGAAGATCGGTTATGATTAACAGATGATTGAAGATGTGAATCTTCAGTTGAGAGGGAAGAGAAGAGAGGCGATGGAAAGGGGGAGAAAAAAGAGAGAAAAATGGAAATAAAAAATGGGTTAAATCGATGAGAAGAGGAGGAAATCATCTATTCAGGGGAGGAATTATCCTCCAGTATAACCAATCTTGGGTGGAAATATTGCATTCGAATGAATGGCACACGCGAATATATGCATGTTACCACCCTAGTGTGACCAAGCGTGTGAACGACACACGCGATAATTATACCTGTTACGATTCGTAACGACTGACCTATGTTACGACTAACCAAAAAATTCATAAAGGCTCCAGTCTGTTACAACCATTTCGTAACATGAATTTTATAACGACTCATAAACCGCTACAAATTTATGTTACTAATATGAAAAATGGTCTAGTGTCTGTCTAGGTGGAATCATATGAAATTAAGAAATGATAAAATTGTTATAGGTCGTTTTCCCTTTCTGTAGCACCTTATCCAATCCTAGAGTAGATGCTACCATTCCTGAAGTAGCTTCTACGCCGACATGCGACAGACATGACATATGCCCGTGACTCATGAGATCATTAAGGAGGTTAATTTGAGACTTAAACTTAAAGCCCATGTGAGGCAAAGAGTTCAATTCAACTTTAGTCGGTATAATTCAACTTTAGTCGTGAAAGCGGCCATTTAGTGATATTTTAAACTTAAACGAAATAAAATGATAAAACGCTTCCCACTTTTTGAATTACTAAGAGCAACCACAGTGGGCCGACTAAATGACGGAGCAAACCCAAATTTGGTCTTTGGTCCGTCCAAAATGAAGACTAGTGGGGCGAGTAAAAGTGGTCTTTGGTCCACTTTCAACATGTTCATGACTAAAAATGGTCTGAGAATTGGACCAAACGATTTATAGTCGAGAGTTACGCTAAGAACGACTCGTGCTAGACGTTGCGCTAGATATTCGTCTCGTTCCATGCGTAACACTAGAGTTATATTTCATTTGTCGGGCGTTAACAAAAACTACGCCTAATGAAGCGTTCGCCCAACATTGCGTCCAGCGGAGCGTTACGTCCAAATCAAGCGTATGTCCACTTCTCCGCCTAAGTGTAGGCGTCTGCCTATACCTCCGCCTAAGTCCAAGCGCGTGTATATTGTTCCGCCTGGTTATGGGGCGTTACTCTGGCCGAGCGCCTATCCAGTAGCCTGCTTCAAGCGTGCGTATATGGCTCCGCCTGGTTGTGGGGCGTTACTCAGGAAGAGCGCCTATCCAGGTAGCCGTTGAGAGTTGGTTACCATTGATCAACGACTATATTTTGGTTTGTATTTTGATATACCTATAAATCAATGTATACTTTCGTTCCCATTTCAAGACCACACCTTTCATATTATTTTTATCTCTCATTTTCATAATTATGGCTTACGAAAATTTTAGTATTAATACAGATAATTTTACCATAGAGGAAGATTTAGCCCTATGTCAAAACATAGTATTATATTATCCAGCAAGGGGTCATAAACGTCGTATGAATGGTTCAATAAGCATGGAATGGTTAGAACAAATCCATTCTAACTTTTGTAATGAAACCGGTAACCCCAATAACCGGAACAAAGCACGCCTTTTTTGTCGATTTCAGGAAATAGGTAGGGCAGTACTACAATTTTCCACTTTAACCGCTAAGGTGAATGAAAGAAGAATTATGAATGAAACTGATGATGAAGTTGTTGTCATATCTCTGGAAAATGTAGAAGATGTAAAGGTTTAGATTTCGGATACCAACCTCATTTCGAGATCTTAAGGGTGATGGAAAAATACAACCCTTTTGTGTTGATTGTTCTTCGAAGATGTTTAGATCGTCATCCAGGGCGTCATACTACCTGTTGAAGGTTTAATTATAGGTTTTGTGGGTATATCTCTTTGTAAACCCCCACGAGACATAACTCGTCCGTTGGGGCCACCTAATGGTTTAAAGGCTTGTTGCACGTGTTAAGTGCAACCGCGACTCCTGCGAAAATGAGATATCTTGGCGTCGTCATTGTCTTTTTTAGCAGGTTGACGATCCTTTGTAGAGGCTATGACCACATTAAATTTATAATGATGACTCTTTACCGAAAAATACCCATTCTTTTGTCCGGTTTTACATAGATGTCGTATTGTTTTTCGAAAATCATAAATGACGATTGTCGAAAAGTTATCAGGGTCGTTATGGTTATACAATACAATCATGCCAAACCTTGAAATAGTTATTATGAATTTTGAATTTGTAAAATATGGTTGACTAACTCAACGGTTTTCTTTTTTTTGAAAAACTAGTCGTTGGTAATTAAACACTATAAAAGGAAACTATCCCTTTCAAGGTGATTCTCATTCTCACCTCTCCATTTCATTCTCAATCTCCCCTATCCCTTTGAATCTCATTCTCATTCTCATTTTCCAACTCATTCTCACCCGACCCTTTGAAGCACTAAATATGGTAACTCCATACACTAATGATGAAGATGTTGTCATTGTTAGATCGTGGGTTACGATCACAAAGCACGACTACGATAGAGCGTCCATTACCCAAAGTAACGAAGTCGTTGATGAAGACATCATGGATCAGACATCCGATTCTTGGTGGAAGCGTTTGTTTAATATTTTTGTGGGATTAGACGGAAATCAAAATTGTAGGACGTTCAAAGTCATTAAGATAAGGTTTGAGAAGTTGTTTCAACGATTGGAAGCTTTGAAACATGAATGAAAGTTGTAAAAGAAGCTCATCCCACCGAATCTAGTACGACAAAAGTAAGTTTGTCAATTAATAAGTCGTTCATTAAAAATAGTTTCAAACATACAAACTTATAATTGATTTATTTTTTTTAGTGGGTGATGGCTCTTGGCAAATATGAAGCTATCCATGGGAAGACGTTTATGCATGAGGATTGTTGTCACATTTTGGAAGAAAGTACCTATGATTTCAACCTATATGATTAAGTGTTTAAGTGTAATCTAGTGATTTATTATATTTCATTTCCTTTAATGTTACGGGATGTATGCCTTTTCGATTCAATAAAATGATTTTACGTTCAATTGTTTTACAAAATCAATTAACTAATCTAATCACATATTTGGACTAATCAAATGAGGGAACTTTAGACATTAATTAAAATATTGACAATACATCAGCTAAAAAGTAGACCTAAACTCACTTTCGCAGGTATCGCGACTGCACTCAGCATGTGCAGCAAGCCTTTAAACCCATAGGTGCCCCTAGCGGCCGAGTGGTGTCTCTGGAGGGTTTACAAGAGATTTACCCACAAAACCTATCCGCATGATCTAGAAATTCTTATTCCTCACCAAAATATGACCATAAATGATTGATCAAATTATTTCGCAAACGAATATGAAAATCTTTGTTGTGTATTACACGTCGGTTTGCTCAACTGTCATTCTCGAAAGTTCATAAGTATTTATCTCGAAATATTTACCGGTGCATGTTGGCTGCGTTGTTCATATTCATGTGGCCAATCACCGGGTAAACGTTCATCCTCTACTATTATATTATGTAAAATGATAACAGTTTTCATGATATATGCAAATACGTCTGGATTCCACATTCTTGCAGGTTCCTTGACGATGCCGAATTGATTTTGCAGTACCCCAAAGGCTCGCTCTACATCTTTTCGGCAACCCTCTTGCATTGATGAATTTTTTTGTTTCTTCTGGGAATCTGGATGTTTAATAGACATCACAATAGTAGCAATATCTGGGTATATTCCATCATCAAGGTAATAACCCATATCATATTGATGTCCGTTGACAACAAAGTTCATAGGGGGTGCTTTCCCGTTGATAAGCTTTTTAAAAATATAAGAACGGTTCATCACATTAATATCATTGTTAGAACCAGGCATACCAAAAAATGCATGCCAAAACCAGAGATCATATGACACCACTGCCTCTAGCACAATACTTTCACTCCCTTTGTACGCAGTGTAAGCACCTGATTCCGTCGATGGGCATTTATCCCATTTACAATGCATGCAATATACACTACCCAGCATCCCTGGAAATCCCCTATCCTTGTTCTCATTAAGAAGCAGTTCAACATCACGCTCAGTTGGTGTGCGCAAATATTCTTTCTCAAACAAATGCACAATCGTATTACAAAACCTACGAGTTGCTTCCAAAACAGTGGTTTCTCCGATCCGTAAGTACTCATCTATTGCATCGGCCGCACATCCATAAGCTAACATTCATATTGCTACAATAACTTTTTGTTGAGGGGTTAATCCAGGAACGCCACAAACATCTTTTTTTTGAACAAAATAATTATTTATAGCTACGACATCTCCCAATATACGGTTGAACAATTCTCGCCGCATTCTAAATCTTCTACAAAATACATTAGGTGGAAACATCAGGTTTCTGCAAAAGTAATCTTTCCAGAGTAGTTTTGCACCCGCGTCACGTTCTCTTGGTATTTGGATACGAGTATGTGGCTAGTTCATACTTGAAACGATCAATCCCGCAGTGACTGCTTGGTTATTTTGGCTCAATGCAACTAAATATTCGTCTGATGAGTACAAGCTATTGTTATCATCATCACCAGATGAAGAAGAAGAAGAATAAGAAGAAGAAGAAGAAGAAGAAGAAGAAGAAGAAGGAGGAGGAGGAATAAAAGAACAAGAAACATAATAGTGATTGTTATTCTCATAGTATGCCATTGGTTGATGATGTTTGTAGTTTTGGTGTGTATACTTGGAGAATCGAGTGTTGAATTTATATGCATATTAAGATAAGTCTTTGAGTTTTGATATGGCCAAACACGCTAGGTATTTTAAAAATTAACTGAGTTGAGGCAAGTGGGGTGAATAGACGCATCAAAGATAAGAAGTGTCGGTTGACAATACAAGACCAAGCAGAAAAAACGACAAAGGAAAAAAATAAATATCTTTTTGAAAACACAATACAAAACAGATATAAAAGATAAAAGAAAGATTATTAATATCTTTGGAGATGACAACACAAAGTAGGTAAAAGACAACGAAAATGTAAAAAAATCTTTTGAAATGACAATTCAAATCTGACAAAAGGTATATCAAAGAAAAAAATATTTGTTCAACTGACAATTCAATGAAAATGAATTACTACTCTTCCGTATCTTGATTCCCATACGCCGAGCGCGGAGGCATAAATGGAGGCAAAGATGATCTGAATGTGTAGTTACTTAATAGCATTGTTTATGATGATCCCTGACCCATGGTATTCCACATTTGTAGTGGCAAAGTTTGAGAGAAAGTGTCAAACCCAATGGGTGGTCGTTGTTGACGAAAATGGGCAAGTTGTAACTCCAAGATGTTGTTGTGATTTTGTAGACCCCGTATTTCTTCATCTTTTTCCATGAAAACTCCATCATCTCCTTTGTTTCATTTAACATAAACTTACTAAACTCTTGCGTAAAATCAGCATATTCCTCAACTAAACCATAAGCTTCGACCTGTTATGAAAAAAATTAAATCAAATTCTCAACCATTATTATATACTCAAAAAAAAAACACACAGTGGATTGTTGTATACTTACGTATGACAATTGTTGCTGAGGCGGAACGGGTACATGTTCATCAGGTTCTTGGATGTTGTGTTTAATACGGTCACCAGCATAACCGTATGTTTCAACCTCCCAATCGACTTTGGTGGCATATTTTTGCAAGTTAGTTACATGTCGTCAATACTCCATATACAAATCATGTGTAACAACATGCACTAATTGTATTGTAGGGACCAGTTCGTTTTCCCTCATCTCGTTAGCTTCTTATTGTTCAGGTTGCTAATACGAGTAGGCGGGTTGCTGGGAAAGCCCCATGTTTCATGGTATTTCCTCCAACACCGTTCTCCGAGATACACGTTATTCTGTGAAAAGAAAATAACTATCAACAAATATCACCAACCTAAATTCAAAGAAAATTAAAATCAATCCAATGGAAATAAATTATCTACTCACAGTGCCTAACCAAGTGAATATAACCCTTTTCCATGAGAGCTCTATTGCTTTCCGTCCAATATCAGTTTCTAGGACTAAGATTGCGGATTCCCACGGTTGCCAGGTCACATCGTCTACAGATAATTGATTAAGAAAAGTCCTTGAACGAACAATATAAATACTCTTCCTTCGTGTACCCTTCCACCGAGAACTTCTAGGCCACACTGCTTCACTTTCACTAGTTGGGTTCTTTGGTCGACATATGCCCAGATATTCGTACCCCTAAAACTAGAATTAAAAGACAACCAACGAAATAAATAAATTAGCAAGAAATAAACATTTAAAAGAAATAAAAATTAGACTAAGAAATTTACCTCCAATATTTGGAAGGGTCCGGCTAGTGACTTTTGTTCCCTGCCAGCCCGGAATGCAATTTTACAAATGCAGCACTACCCCATTCGTAATTGACAATTGCATTTAGATCCTCAAAAGCAGCTAACCATCCAGCATCAATATAGTTTTTTGCATTTGAAAAGAAAAATTGACCCAAAACATAAATACAAAAGGCTCTGGCCACTCTATCAGCAAGTATGCTATCATCGTTAGCCGCAACCAACGTTCCGGGCTCAAAATATATGCTCAAAAATGCAACTGTAATTGCATCTGAAACCCATTGGTTGGGAATATGTTCTCTTTTACAAACCTCACTATCTTTAATTTCAAGAAAAACATGCGCCCGTACATATTCAAATTGGTACTTCGCCGAGTCATACGGAATAACACTACCAATACAAATACTTAATCCTATCAACATTACCCAATCAAGCGGTGTGAACCCAATCTCACCAAAGGAGAAGTGAAAAGTGTTCGTGGTATCCCAAAAACGCTCAACAATGTAGTCAATCAATGCATGTGACGAATCTACTACATCCATGGTAAGTAAACGGTCCCATCCTGCCTTTTTAATAATGTATTTTACCCTAGGGCTGTATTTAGTAATACCTGAATAGGTCTGAATGACCGATTTGAGGAAACCACGATGTAAATACTTGAATTTTGTATCGGTTGAATATGTAATATTGGTCGACGCTTGACCCTGATCGTCTTCCACAACATAGTAGTTCTCCAACCCGGGAACCTCTACCATTTCTTCAGTACTAGGGTCTACTTCTGCATCCTCAACAGTTTTAGCCTTCTTGTTCCTCTTTCTTCGACTAACGAATCTCGACGTCACATTGCTCAACATATGTGCAAACAGTACATACAAGTTTCAAAATCAAGAGTAATCCTCACAATGCACAAATATAAAACTCTACATTAATCAATAAATCCACAAAAATAGTAATTTCATCATTACAAAAGTAATTATCTAATTAGATAATCAAATGTACCAACATACAAGAATCAACCAAATTACAAAATTCATGATTCAAAAAATAGTCCACTACTAATCAAATCATCAATTGTACAAAAAATCATCATAATTCCCCAATTCTATAATTCCATAAACATTCATTATAAAACATAAACATTCCTAATTCCCAAATTTGAAAGAAAATGAAGTCAATTAATCATAAAATTAACCACAACCCAACTCAAATTAACCAATAACTTAATCAATTCTAACTTCAATTCAACAAATTGTCATCAATTTTTATACCCATTTTACAACTTCCATAAACCCTATAAATAAACACTAGAAATATACCTAATTCCAAAATTAAAATTTCTAAAGCATAATATGTCTAATTCATAATCATATGTATAATCTTACAACATATGTATACAAATTTAATTAACAAAAAAATATTAAGCTAAATCATAATCTAAACCTATGAAATCAATTACAATTTATATCAAAGTTTAAATTTATTACCTTGTTTTCTTTGAAATAATCCTAACTTTTAGATTACTTGTATCAAATCTGCCAAGCTTTTGGTAATTTCAATTGAGGTTGAGCTTGATTTGGAGGGAAAAGTGGGTTGAGTGGTAGGCGGTTGGTTTGGAGTACGTCTGTGGTGTTTGTGGTGTTTCTGTTTATGAAGCTTCAGGAGAAAAAGAAAGTGGAGTGGGAGAAGAGAGCTGTGCGGGTAACCAAGAGAACGCTCACCCATCAGGCGCTCACCCAGTCGTCCGCCTGGTGAGACGCGCGTTCGGCTAGGGAAGCGCCTGATAAACCAGGCGTTATGTTAAGCGTCCGCCCGTCTCAGCATTTCCACGTACCAGATGCACGTGTTAGACAAAATACGGGCGTTTGGCGATGATTCTGCCCCATCAGGCGTTCGGCCAAGAGAGCGCCCGTCTCTGGGGCGTGCATCTATCACCAGGCGTTCTTTTGAGTTACGTCTGCCATCGAGCGTTCACCAAATATCCTCCCCATCCAAACGTATTCCTAGGCGTACGCCCGTCTGTTGAGACGTTACCTTAGAAAACCGCCCAACTACAAGCGATACCTTACACAAACGACTGATCAAATTTACTCGTTCACCCGCTGCGTTTGAGACGGACCAAAGAGTAAAATTTTTACTCTTTGATCGTTTGGTATGGTCTATCCACTGTGGTTGCTCTAAATGACCGTTGCGACACGGTAGGGAGCCGATAAAGAAGATTTTAACTCTGTCGAAAATACAGAATATCTCCAACAACTAATCATTGAGATGTATAACCAGACGAAAATTCATAGCTTCGAACTGGGTTTGCACGTATGAACCCGTCGGATATAATCAGAATCTCTGATTTTTCTTAAACTTTTGAATTCCTTCAAATCAATCATGTTTCATGGCACAAATCAGTGTTTTCTTCATTTGTAATTGTGGGTTTTGAATTAATTGAAGCATAGTTTTTTTATTATCCTAATTTGATTGATTTAATAAAAATTGGAAAAACGATTTTGTTCAATTTAAAACTAATTGATGAAAATCAATCTGATTCGACTAATCTAAAGGATGGTTTGAGAAACTGAAAACTATTTAATGTTGCAAATGATTATATTTAACAAAAATTACATACAAATTTGCTTTGATTAGCTCTACTTCAATCGAATTAGATCGGGTTGAGATTTTTTTTTTAAAGCTTTGTAAATCCTAGATATATTGTTCTGGGAAACTATAAACCAATATGTACGTTGCATATTACAACGCGGAAGTTTTAAATTTCAAAATTCCAATTTTACTGTATACAAACCTATGTATTGCAAATTTGCAATAGCCTTTTTAGATTCAGTAATACAGGGTCTGCCCAAGAATATTAGTACGTGGGAATTTTACCTATTGACAAATATAATTATCACGGAGATCCCATTTAACACATCAAATTAATAAAAATAAAATACAATACCAAATATTAATATGACTACACCAAATATTTTTTATTTTATTTTTTCGTAACATAATATTTTCTTCTATTATTTTGTGAAATTGATTTCAACACTTATTTTGAGTAAGACCCAACATAACGAGAATAAAATGCTACATTAGATTTTTCCGCCATCAACACTTATATGTGCAAAGGCACTGTCTTTGGCGAGTACCGGCGATGAAGTTACAAAATCCTTTGCCAAGGTAACGGTTGTAGCATTGCAAGTCACATCTCGTGTTGTCTGGGCATGGACCCCATGCTATTGTGCAGGTTTTACCTTCCACCCTGGACACCATAGATTCAACTGAAGCGATGATAAAGAGTACAAAAATGAAGTAAAATATGTTGGACAATTTAGCCATTGCTTCTGAAAATAAATACACAATCACTTTGTTGTCGTAAAATTTTACTGAACTTCAACTTATTTATATTATAGAAGACATATGCTTTATATGGGTGAAGATTGTTCTGCCTAGATTTTAAATCTAAGTTCAAAGATTTTTCAACCGTGTCTAGCATTAAAAGTCTGGATTCATCGAATTTACAAAAGATTTTGTATTAATTCTAATCATTCTTAATGACCCACCTAAATGATCAATGACTAAATCCATTCATATTACTTTTGGATATCAGTTGTATATCTTACTAGTATAAAGATAAAAGAATATTATTACAGTAAAACCTTTATAAATTAATAATGTTGGGACCGGGATATTTTATTAATTTAACGAGATATTATTATATCGATAAATTAATATTTATTAATTTAAAGAGGTTTTACGTATTACCTTTAAATTTTCAAGTCCAATGTACTAGTTACAATGTATATTAGTTAGAGATGAAAAATAAATTACAAAAACAAGTTCCAAGGAACATTTTATGAATGTACATTCACAAATTAATTGAATTT
>JAJJMC010025326.1:7872-18013 GCA_023531435.1 Papaver californicum | reverse complement strand
ATGTGCATGAGGGGTAATGCACATGTAGATATGCGAAGTAGCCTATACGTTTGAGCATACTTGATGCATAAGCATCAATATGCTGGTAGCTTAGCCGATGAAGCTTGAATTATGCGAAAGCATCTTTCGATCGTGTTACGTACTTGATAATGCATATTTGCATAACAAATAGCGATAGTTATGCACAAGCTAGTGCATACCTTGCGAAAGCCCTTTGGCCTACACGGACTAGGCTTTGCTTGGCCTTTGGCCTTGCGATGAAGTTGCAAAAATCGAAGTTGGCTTTGCCTTAATAGGTTTTTGTTGCTTGTCCCTTTCGAATTGACCCTTTGATGAACTACGGTCATGCTTGATCCCATCAAGGTACGGGTTGGGTACAGTAGGCAGCCGCAATGCAATGCATTGAGGTGCAGCACCTTGTCGCTCATATCATCTAATTCGAGAGATGATTGCGATATTTCGGTAACTCATATCATCTGGCTCGGCAATGCTAAGCAAGAGATGATTGTTTCCACACTTGATGGGCAGTTGCAATTCCATTTGATGGATTGTTCATACTTTCTAGCAACCGTTGCGGCACGGAATGGCATGTGCCTGGATGTTGCACCCTTGGAAAGAACAAGATAAGTGCAAGCTCCAGCGCATGGCCGAAGCAGAATTGATGAAGTGAAAGCTTAGGTTTGAAATAGCCTAGGTGTTGGTCCAAGGCATGAGTTAGGCCTGGACAATGACCGAAATTATACGATGCTTGCCAAAGGAATCCCCATTAGCTTGTATAGCCTTCAACCCTTGGTATAATAAGGGTAAGTTGGAATGGTATGCTAGTCAAAGGCATTCACCATGGGCTTTAATGGCCTTGCACCCTTTGTATGAAAAGGGTGTGTTGGAACGATATGGAGACTACGGTTTGAGTACCATACTTGCAAAGCATGTTTGGAAAGGCAAATATGCCTGGAACGGTATAAACGTAGCTTGAATGATGTGGGAACTACGTTTCGAGTATAATGCTTACAAAGTAGGCTTGGAAAGAAAAAATTTACCTGCACTTTCCAGCGAGAAGTTAGGCTTTAAGGTCCGGTCACACTCTTTAAAATCACGCATGGGGGAGTTCTGGCATGCCCAGCGCAACGCGCTGGTGGCGGAATTTTTCCGGTCCGTGACAAAAAATCTAGAAATAAATAAAATAAAAATGATGCATACAACTTATTTGAGAATCTACCTTCCGCTTTTGAAGGATGACGAATTCCACCAACGAGTTGTTTCCACCATGAAAACCTAAAAACCTGAAAGACACATTAAGAGAAAAACATAAAATAGAACTAAAAAAAATCTCAAACAAAAACAATTATTACTGCTCCCCAGCAGCGGCGCCAAGATTTGATGCGTGTCGTTGCACAAATTAATCAGGATATTTTCCATTAATACTAATAAGTAATATAGCGGTGATAAGGATCGTTCCCGCGAGGAACTGTGAATTGTTATTTGTTTTGACTTCTTATGTGACCAAAGGGGAATTGTAATGAATTAAACTAAGTAAGCTAACAAAATAAAAACGAAATAAATAAAGATTTAGATTAATTAAGGTGAGAAAATACTAGTTAAAGGTTTCATCTTCCGTCACCGAACAAGTTCTTCAATCGATTAGAATCAACATCCACTCTCTCTTCATACCAATAGCTCTAGAGCACCCCATCGAGAGCATACTCCGGTAAATTCCTTGTGTCATCACATACCATAACGATGAATATGCAAATACTACTTAGAGAATAACCTAACACAAAGTGCTATTAAATTTAATCCTCCAAGAGCTCTAGGTTCTTTGAATTAGGCTAATCAATTGAATAGAAATACTACGAGTAATCTATTTAACATTGGTCAAGCTTCTACATGCAATCACACAAAGGTTTTGAATACCATCGGTAATCGCACTATGCTACTTGCAACCGGATCTATCGACTATTCCGTATCTCCAAACCTAGGTTAGCTTTGGATATGAATATGTGTTCACTTCGTATGCATCCTCAATAAACACACCTCCAATCATACATGGCGATGTTAAAAGTAAAACATGACGATAAAAAGAGATCTTGAACATCAACAGTAATCATCCATATTGATTCACATGTTTAGGACTTCCAATTAGATCACTAACCAATAGAAAAATTAGTTATTCATAGGTTTACTAAAAACTATGGAAAATATATAAAGAAGAAGAATTGTTTCCCCCTAAGGGGAAAACCCTAGGTTTTTAATGTAGAATATGTGATATGAGAGGTAGAAGATAAGAGATTACTTTGAAGATTATTTGTTTGAGCCTTAGATGTCTTGTTTTATAGCCTTTAATGCTTGGACTTCAAGTATACTCTCTTTCTAGGGTTTAGAATCCTTCCGGGACCGTGTTTTCCTTGTTTTATAAGTTCAAATGCGTGCCAAACTATCATTGTTACGGTTGGGTTCAACCCAACCAAAATTCCGACAAGAAAATCTTGTCAAAATCTCCAGATTTACGGTGGGTTCGAGTCCAATGAACCCAACCGTAATTATTCCTGGACTCATTTTTGTATTTCGCCGTTTTGGTCATAACTCCCTCATACGATGTCAGATTTACCTCATTCTTTTTGGGTTTACTTCGTCTTTTAATTCTCTACAAGATGGTGATAACAAAATCTTCATATCTCTTCATGTAAATTTACGGTTAGGTCCAACCCAACAGTAAATATTCCTGGAATTTGTTTTTAAAAGTCACTTATTTTACGGTTAGGCCTTGGGATACTTTCCCAACCGTAAATCTCCCTGGAACTCTTGTTTCAAAGTTGTGTTTCCATCCTATAACTTCTCATTTTAATGCCGGAATGAATTCTTTTCCTCTTCTTAGCTATTTTAAGCACTATTTCCCTTGATTTTGGATGATTCACCTGAAGAAACAAATAAAATAGGAAACAAGAGTAATACAAGGTAAAATGCAAGAAATATAGCTAAAGCAAGAACGATATTGACACTAAAAACATGTTGATTAATCACCTATCAGTTTTCAGTAATGTCCAGTTTTTAATGGATACATGTTTCTTAAAGTCAAAAAGATTTCAATTCTTCGATAGACAACAAGCTATCTCAAGAACAACAAATAATGCGATTGAAGATGCAAGTACTTATACTTGGACATATGCTCAACAAATACAGTTCATGTATAATGATGATTAATGTAGATGTTGCTTTTGTGAATTGTAATGGTTTGCAAATGCAGTGGCTTAAGACTCAAATGAGCAATTTCTAAAATGTGTTTATCAATGTTTCTTTGCTCCATCACCTCTAGCTGCAAAATCAAAAGTGTATGCTTAGGTGTATAATTGATAAGCAGATTACTTTCAAATACTCCCTTCGTTTCTAGAAAAGTATTATGATCCCTCCATCCGTATTTAGATAAAGGTTTATGATATTTTACAAGTCCCATATTAGATGAAGGTTTTTATATTTTCCCCTAAATTTTCCTGATTTATCCCTATCTCAATACCATACACTATCTTAGGAAATAATGTAAACTCAAATTCTAAATGGCATTCTTAAAATCTCTATTTAAAAAAAATAAATATTCACAACTAAAATAATTCTGCAACTCTATATTAAAGACTGGAACTAAAAACTGGGAGTAATCGGAAATATAATTGAGGGCATTTCTAGAAAGTTTTTAGTCTCTTTCTTTTTTCTTAATTTGTATGAAAATACCTTTCTCTTTATCTAAATAGGGATGAAGGGGGTACTATTTTTTTCATTGTAGTCTATTTTTTAGACTAAAATGAAAAAGTGATAATAACACTTTTATAGAAATTAACAAGGGAAGTAGGGTTATTTTGAAGTAAAATAAAGTAGGGTTATTTTGAAGTAAAAGTCAATAACCCCTTATCCATATATTTTTGTAATGGTTAAACTGTACTTTTAATTTATTTCAATTTATTATTTTTAATTTAATTTATTTATTTATAAAAAATAATTTTAGTTATAAAAAAATTTATTTATAAAAATAATTTTTATTTAAAAAACAGAAAAAAGTTATTTAAGAAAAATAATAAATTATAATATTTTTAAAAAATAATAATAATAATAAAAAATTAATTGTATAAAATATAAAAGAGATAACTTAATAGTTTTAGAACACTCCTTATCAATATACTTAGGTTGATCCAATTAAAAATATCCCCAATGGTCGGTTTCATTGCACATGATCTGTGTCGGTATGCTCTGTATGCCAATGTATCGAACTGGTCGTCAATCTTACAATTCTAATGGAATCAATAAACATCTTTCTGGAAATGAAAAGAAAATGTTTTAAATGAAATGGAATCCAGAGACATAAATTAAGCGCATTAAAACAGAAATCTGATAAGATTCTGAAATTCATATTTTTCTTAGTGAACAATTTCCATCTTAAATCTATATTAAGAGTCTTCGCGTTCCGTGTTTAGTGTGGACTGATGCATGCATTTGGTGCTTATTTATATAGATTGTTCTGTTCAGCTCTCTAGGCATCCTCCTTATTACCATTCTTTCACTGCTTCAAATAATTGTTATTGTATCGTTGTGTATCTCCTCTCTAATTAGTCTTCGCAATGGAATTCCCTAAAGACCTATCAGATTTTAAATTGACATTTTTATAAATTAAAAGATGAGTATTTGTAAATATTACACTTTTTCTGATTTTTTTTTAAAATAACAAGTATAAATATGACTGTCAGTTTTTTTATATTTTGTTTAAAAATTTTAATAACAAAAGCAGTAAGGATTTATTTAAAAAAATAACATGAAAAGTTTTTTTTTTGACAAAAATAAAAATAAAGAATTTAAGAATTAAAAATCGAGACGATGACTCATATAATTCTGGTCAATCTTACGTAGAATTTAAGAATTAAAAGACGGAAGTTATACATTGAATAAGATATGAATTTCAAAGTCTTATCGGAATTCTGTTTGGGAACCGCTTAGTTGTACATCCAATTCTTACCACTGTCCCTTTGGAGAAGATTGAAAGGGCTAACGGGATGACACTCAACCCCTTCGTATAAGGTTTTTATTTAACAGATGTATCATCTTGTAATTCATTTTACTATATCTTCTCTGTTATATAAAGAGAATAGACTTTACCATTTTTTCTGAATACATCTTCTTCTTTTTTTTTTACGTTATTTTTCGACCGGAAGATCGAGAGCTAACTATCGAGACTTTGGGTTATCCGGGCACATACTTCGTGAAATGGTTCATGCGTGTTTGTTGTCGGGGGCACAAGATCGAGTTGGTAAGGATCAAAACATTCCTTCATGTTTTTATGGCACTTTAGATATCAGTTGAACAAGTCATTCATAAATAGCCGAACTAAGGTGAGAGGCCCAAGTCCAATCTGTTGGTCAATCTTCGGACTTCGGTAGTCAGGAATGGGCAGCTAGGAGCAGTTGGCCAGTTCAGACACAAAACCAAAGAGGAAGAAGGTCAAATCGGATATGTAATTATTGGAATAATTGTTGGGGACTCAAATGATGGATATGCAAGCATACGCTTCATGCTTGTTTGAGTAATAGCAATGAGATTCCCTAATATCATGCTAAGAATAGCTAGGGTTTCCAGAAGAAGATGACATTCATTTGATGAGAAATAAAAAGGAATATCGAAAATTCGAGTGGATGAAGCTGAAGCAGCTACTTTCGAAGTAACAGAAAGAAAAACAACGACTAGGTTTTTGTTGCGGGATAAAAGTATCTCTGGTCCTATATCAAAAATATACTGCATATCTAATTCGTAAAAAATCTAGTCCCAATAAACTCAGCCAATAACAATAGGTGTTTTGTACTGATCCCTAGGGCCTACCTATGTATATATGCATGCTAGAGCTTTACCCAAATAAAATCTCAGTATTTCATATGAATTTAATATATTTATTGTATAACTCAATATTTCTATATATGTATTGTATAGCTCGGCAATTGCTTTTGTATTAAATCTCCATCTTTAATTGGATTCTCGGTATACTACTGGTGCTTGACCAATGTCTTCCATTCATTCTCTGATTATACAAGATATATATTTAGAACAAGCTCTTGTGTTACTCTCTTCGTTGACCTTATTCTCGAATAAATACCAAACTCCTAGATAAATTTCCCACTAATATAGAGTAATTTGAATCTGTGCAAATGCAACTAATTTTATAGTTGAATTCCTTGGACTTGTTTTATATATGCACATCAGTATTTAGACTCTCATTGAATAATGTTGATTTATCATTGTACTTACAATATCTCCATATGAACTTTCTTTGAACACGAGTTAGATCACATAAGCCTCCAGTACTTGAAGCCTATTTACCAATCATGTATTCATTCACGAGAGTGAATTGCTAAGTCTATTCATAGCTATATATTCTCAGCTGAATTCTACGGACATATTACCTTGATATCTATCACAAATTTAGTTCGGAAAATATAAGATTCTTGACTTTTGCAATGCAGACAAGATTGGCATCATGCTCCAACGCCATTGGTTCAAAACATATGATTATGCCACCAATAATCAAATGAGACCAAAAGTCGTACAAATGCAAATGTCAATCCAATGCAAGTACAACTTGTACAAATAACACTAAGTGCAAATAATAGGGAGCGAAGTGCTCGAAATGCTAGCCAAGGCTAGTGCTAGCCTAATTCACGGCGCTGGCCTATGCATGTCAATCCCCACCATGGCGCTAGCACTATGCTAGCGACAGTCTAATTTACATATATGGGCTAGTCCAGCACTAGCCTCAACTTTAGCGTTAGCTTAGCGTTAAATCCCCTTATCCCACAACACTGACCTAGAACAGCGCTATCATACTGTTAGCACCTCTTCTATTCATAGCATTGGCCTAATTCTAAAGCCAATCCATTTCACAGTGTTAGCCTAATGCTAGCGCATGTGACCTTTGCAACGTTAACCCCAGCGTTCATGTGCACATCTCTCAATGCTTATGCCATGCCAATTGATTCCATTATCTACCGGCTTCTCCAATTGATGCTCCGAGCTACTGATAGTTAGCAATCGAGTATTCTAACTAGATGGATAATACTTGGCATAATCTATAGACAATACCCAAGGATATTATCCTAGGACTGTCAATGGGTACCCATTACCCGGAACCGGGTGTATCGGGTCCGGGTCCTAAGATTGGACCCATTAGCAATATTGCTGCCCGACGGGTAGAAACTTTAGGAATCGATAAGCTTTCAGGTTCTAACGGGTATTACCCGCCGGGTATCCGTGGGTATCGGGTACCCGAATATATGTTGTTTTTGTTGTTAATTTTACTCAAAATTTTAAGGTTTCGCCTAGTTTTGCTTGGATTTTTTTCTTTTTTTCTTTTTTTCTTATAATTAATTTTGAATTATAACATTTATATAGATATAAGAATAACTTCGTATGAAAATTTATTAGAGTCAAGCTAACATTAAGAAGATAAAATAAATTTATCAAGAGATATAATTGATTTTCAAAGACCTATTAACTACCCGGACCTGATGGGTCCCCGGGTTTTTTAACGGGTTCGGTTCTGGGCCCACCAATTTAGGAACCAGACCCGACTTTTATAAGTAGGGTCCGGGTCCAGTGGTACCCAGAAGATCCCGACCCATTGACAGCCCTAGTTATCCCTATGCATCATTGACGAAGTTATGCACCATATGTGCATTGTGATGCCATCTTACACAAAATAATGCCACTAGCTTGAATCACTCAAAGAGAGATCACATGAGCCTATATTTTTAATATATCATGATCTGCATGATCTGCAAAGCTGTAACACGGGCTTGCACTCACTGAGAGATGTCATAAATATGCATCATGTATGAAATGGTGCCAATGCCTTGTGTCATTATTGAATTAATGGATGATCATTCATAATTAATTATCTACCGACAAGAGTAGCAGGGTAATATTCTTGCATCGCTGCTAACTTCTATGACTCTCGGGTGTCAATATCAAGTTGTTATTGGCATAATTATCTCTTTACTCCTTCATGGTTACTCGTTGCCTTGTATGAAAGGCACGAAATGCTCTAATGACTGCGAGTACCCAGCTTACTCAACTGCCAACATCTGGCATAAATTACCAGTAGCAGGATCACCATGCCCATGGTTGCATTATCAAAGCGCAATGCTCAGTAATGTCAATAGTATACTCTACTTGACTTACTAAGTTATTGATAGACTTACTAATCTTACTAGACTCGACACTGGTCAGTCTTCCCTAACATTGCGAACACGAATTCACAAATATCTCCACAGTCTCCATCCCTCTGTAGATTCCATTTCTTATGAGATTAGTATGTCCTAACACTACTATTATAAATGGGCTATTCAACCTATAAATAAGGATATATTAGATTTATATAAACAAGTCTAGTCTTCTACATAGTAGTTCAGCAATTCCACACTGAAAAGTATATCACATTCTGATATCACAGGATCAGGCTTGATGTCTTCAAACACACATCTGCACCTTGCCTTCCAAATTTCTCAAGTCGTATTAGCCATGTTGACAACCCAATCAGCATCTAAGTTACAAAAGTCACTCCCAAACAACCCTTTAATCCAATCTTGTACACTAACATCTCGATTTTGTATACTTCTTCTTGCACCAGGTATGGAGACCTAAACTAATCTGGAAAAAGGACAGTCACAAAGAATGTGTTTAGTAGTTTTAATTCGTTGCTCACACATCTTGCAGATATCTCCATCGGACTATATTATTTATTTACGATTATACCATCGGACTATATTATTTTATTTTTATCCCTACTTTTTTATATTCTAATAAAATGACTATAAGGACCTAAAGTATAAACTTAACTTATTTACAAAATAACTACGGGTTTACCGCCAATTTTTCATCTTCGCATGCACGATACACAAGTCTAATTAGAAAAAGAAAAATTTTGTTTTAATGCTTTATATATGTGAGGTTTTCATTCCATTTAAAACATGCTACCTACTTACCTTAATTTAATTGGCCGACTATTAAGAAGGCCTTATATATGGTGATTTCTTTTTTGTTTTTCAGTCACATTTTTTTTGTCCTATTTTTTTATATCCATTTGTTTCCTTTGATTTGATAAAAATTTGATCGTTTGGAGCTAATTAAAGTATTATGTCCTTTAATTTTATGTTAAACACAATCAGATACAACACTAACATATGGTTCAATTTTTTATAAAATCATTCATACTGATCGAATCATATTAATTCTTTACCAATTAATTTTGAATTGAACAAAATTAATTTTCCAATTTTTTTCAAAATAAAACAAACTATGATAACTAATACATTTATACTTCAATTAAATTCGAACCCAATATTAATAAGTAAAGGAATTACTGATTTGTACTTTCAAACAAGATCGATCTGACGAAATTCAGTAAAAACAGAGCATCATCGATCAATAAAAAAAAAGATCCTTTTTAATTTGTGAAATACAATTTTGCGACTGAAATGGGCTGTCACATAATTCATCCCAGTAAGGGTCAAGATCCCATTATATGCCAAGCATGCCATTCACACATGGCTTAAAGGAACTGAGCTGGTTTGAAATAAAATTTATCGACTCAGATGGACTGTCTTAAGATTCTAATACAATAACGCTAATGGCTCGTCATTATTTTCCAAGCATGCCATTCACATAGGAAAGTCATAAAACAGAGCTGGATTAAACGTTTTACTTCTTGGCCAAATTAAGAATCTTGCTTGAGCCGACAATGGAAAGACATGATTGAGCTTATTTTCTTCAACCTATTTGTGCGTAATCCATTATGTCGTTGAACATGTTTAGACGTGGGACTAATCAATTTTAACTAGTTTGATTGGGATTTTAATTATTTTGGCTCTAAACTTATTTTGACACGGATTTGAGCACGGGAAACCTTGAACAGTTGAGTATTTGTTTAAAAAAAAATTGACATCAATTTAGACACAACTTTTATATAGGATTTTGACGGTTAATTTTTTGATTATTTTTTACCTAAACTAATTGTACTGAACAATGTCCAGGAAACAAGTTTCGATAGGTCCATCATTTCGCCGGCACCCACTATAGCAGCAATTATCTAGCATTAGATGACCTCACGCGGTGGTGG
>JAJJMC010025317.1:0-17142 GCA_023531435.1 Papaver californicum | reverse complement strand
CAAATTTACGGTTGGGTTTATTGGCGAACCCAACCGTAACTATTCCTGGATACAAATAGATTTCACCGTTTTGATCATAACTCCTTCATACGATGTCCGATTGACCTTATTTTTTTTGGGTTAGCTTCGTTTTTCAATTCTCTACATGATAGAAATTAAAAAATCTTAAAATATATTTATCTAATTTTACGATTGGGGTATAAAGATTAGTTACGGTTGGGTTTGGTTGAAAACTTAACCGTAAATCTTAATTGAATCTTCGTCTCCTACATTTGAAGTTACGGTTGGGTTTGTTTAGTAACCCAACCGTAATATGAAGAACAAACCAGTTACGGTTGGGTTTGGTTGAAAACCCAACCGTAAATCTAGACAAAAATGTTGTTCTTCGATGTTCTTGGTGTTACGGTTGGGTTCGACATGAAACCCAACCGTAAGTTTCTCTGAACAAAAAAAATCAATCTTTCAAATCGTGATTTCATCAAATTTGAGCCATAAAAAGATCAAGAGTATAAGTTAGAGGTATACTCAATGCTACTATGGTTTATTGAATCAAAATCTAGGGTTTAAAAAAAAAAAAATTCTTAAATTTCATCTAGTTTTTCTTCCCACCAAACACAAATTCAAAAGAATTTTTTTTTCAAATCATTTGATTAAGTAAAAGATTAAGTTTAATTAATCATGATTAGCTTAATTTTTTAATTAGTTAGTGTAATTAAGATTAACTAATCAGGGGTGGTTTAGGCATTGTGAAAACATTATGGATAAGGGGTTTTGAGTTTTACTTCATAATGTCCCTATTTCGTCTTATTATTGGAACCCCTCTATTGATGTTGGAGCCCCTATATCAGGCTTCTTTAATTTACGTATAAATTTTGAATCACGGGCTAATTATACGAAAATGCCAAATATTGGATAGAGATAGATAGACGTGATCTTAAGTGATAGTGATATATTTTGGATAACGAGACATAGTTTAAGTCATAAAGTAGATTTTAGGCGATAAATATTAAAAAAAAAAAATTGGGGTCATGATCCGAAATTGAGTTCCATGATAAAGTTGAGATTATAAAAGCAAGTTATTAGCTACTTAACAAATTTTGCAAAAAATTGAAAGATTTTGGGTTGTGAGGTAAGTTAGAGATACAAAACATATTTTAGGTTATTTGATAAGAATTTGGGTTGCTAGGAATGTGTTTGGTCGCACAAGTAAATTTAGGTCAACTAATAGAGTTTTTATCACGAGAGGCACGCGACAATTTTTTAGGCGATGACATATTTATAGTTAATATGGTCGAATTTAGGTGACAAAATGGACTTTGGGTGGCAGAAAAATTTTAATTTGAGGTGAAGATCTGGGGTCAAATGGTAGATTTTAAGTCACTATGCGAAAATTGATTCATGGGGTAAATTTTGATCACATGATAATTTATTTTTTCGACAAGGTTAAATTTTATTGGTAGAAAACTTTTAAATCATGCTCGTAAAAAGTTTCATCACTTATGAAAATTTAGTAATAATATTAAAAGTAAAGTTAGAGACATAATCAATAGATAATAATTATTTCTACCTACAGATTATATCCAAATTTTTGAACAAAAATCTAGTTACAAGACTTGAGCGGTAGATGTGAACCAATTATATTTACCGATTATGACTGATATTCTTTAAAAATTAAAGAACACTATGCATAATCGATAGATAAATCAAATTTATTTATACCCATTATATTTTGTAACCGGAGACCCTAAAACAAATTTTAATCAATTTTTTTATTTCAAGTAATTAAATCCTAAAATTGTTAGAAGCTTTGCTTGTGGGGTCATTTAAAGTTTGTGGCAATTTTGGTTGTCAGATTCCGTAGACGAATCTACTTCAGGAGCGTTGTCTTCTTTCCAAGACTCATCTCCATCTTTTGCATCGTCTCGACAAACATCCGGTTCTTTGAATTTCGGAGTCTTCCCAATTCCTGGATTATGTCTATTGTCTTGTCGGGATGTATGTTTAACTCGAGGTTTATCACTTGTTGTCGTTATATAAAATAATCGACAAATTGACGATGGTTTTAGTATCGACGATTAACAACGATGATTTAATTTCAAAAATAAAATAAGATAATTTTTTTTATCAACAATCAGTCGCTAGATGAAGAATGAGTAAAAAGTATAATGAAATTGATTTGATATAGGTTTAATATTACCTTATTTCGAAGACATCTCATAACCACTTCTATTGGATGAGACTAATTTAGCAACCCTAAATTAATTTGGAACAACCCTCAAAATTGAATAGAGGGAAAGAATCAATATGCAGAGAGAAAGATAACGAGGAGGGACTGACTATTTAAAAAGGTGGGGAAACGTCCATAATATTCTTAATCTCAAATAAAATAAGTTTATCTATCAAACATCCCCATTTACGGGTGAAAAAAACTTGGGAAAACTTCTTCTTAAAAGAAATTTTACAAATCTCATGACACTACGCCAGTAACTTTCGCCTACAGTTAATCGACACACATAGAGAAGTCAACATCCTTTTTTATGCTTTAGAATATACACAGAGCTAACGAAATTAATGGAATATATCAGCAGATCAGCTAGATGTTTTTGGCGTTGTGTAACAATTGTTCTTCTCGTTAGGTAGATATTACAGTGATACATTGATCATTTACCTTATATTTTATCTCTTTCCTTCCAAAGCCTTTTTCTCTAATTTTGATCCCCGCTTTTCTCTTTGTTGTGTTTTATTATCTTCGAACAATAGTGGATGAATTAACATTTGATAAAAATTAATCCCCAAAAACATATGTTTGGTATAACCATCTGAAAAGAAATTTCTTTATAAAAGGTTAGTTGTTTTTTTTCTTTTTTGGGACGAACAAGATGATCAATAGCATACTCGATTGCTGGAGGCAAGGATCAAGGATGGAGAACATTTAGGTTATTAAGGCTATGATGGGCATTTACGGAAACATATACTTATTTTCATTGCATCTGATTTTGACTGTGTATTGACTAAAATTTGGCTAAAATATTTTCTTTTGTTGTACATCCATTTTCTCTCCCCTAATAATAGGACTCTAAATTGAGAAACATATAAATACTAAAAACTTTTAGCTTTCCCGATCAAGAGTATTTTATTAGAAATTGAAAAGCAATTCGGGCACGTACACATTAAGCAAATCTCTCGGTTGTACTGACGATTCTATAAACTCTATTTGGGCAATTAAAATCGTTTTACTTCCGATTGAAAAAAAGAAGATAAGGAAAAAGAATCAAAGAAAAAAAAAGATACAATGTCCATGTTATCTGCAATTAAGCATTAATAGAGACGTGCTAAGGATTATCACAAAAATGTCCCTATAATAAGCATCGCAACTTAGAAGTTTGGTCGGTTGGTGAACGAATATTAAAACAACAATTAATCTTTTTTGTGTTAGTGTTTATTTAGTGTACTATAATATATATACTACTATATGTTATCGTGCTGGTTAAAGAAACATTGGTATAATCTAATTTCTCTCTATCACTAATTCTTTTCTGTGATGCTTGTCGAGATTTTCCATTTGAAACCGTACAAGTTGACAATTGCAATTTTCTACACCAGCCTACCACTAGTAGTGAGAAATGTTGGAGTTTTCAACATAAGAATAGGGAAAGTGTTAGATATGCACCGGATTCACGCCAGAAAAAAAAATGTCCTAAAAGTACTGGTTTATAGCGGAACCAGGTTATAATATAACAGGAGTTTAATTATATTTTTAAATAAATATAGATGGACTAAACTCTAAGCATTTAAAAAATAGGGGAACTTAATTATAAACATTGAAGGACTGAATATGAAATATAAAGAAAATTCAGGCCCTCAATTTCGCCATTGATAAGAATCCATTCTAGAACCCAACGCAGATACCAAAGAGTACACCAATTCAAATTTAGAACTTACAGGATAGTCAAGGATTTATATAGATTTTTATAGACTTTTATTTTTAATGACTCCCGGAGACTCTCTGGAAGTACAGAGATATTCAGTGATTTCAAAAGAGATTTCCAATGATTTTAAAAAAGAATTATAGAAAGTCTTTGGGACTTGTAAATATAAATCTAATAGATTTCTAAAGAGTTTATGTGATTTGTAGAGTAAAAGCTTGAGATGGCCATAAAAGCTTTGTCATCGCCAGGATAATTCAAACAAAAATTAGAAGGTATAACAAAGGTAACAATAACTATTACCTAGTTAGAAGACAAGAAGCAACATCAAGAAATGGAAAGGAGTTATGCTGCAAGATTGTGAATCAACGAATCCAGCAACCTTATAAAAGAAGCAGACGGTGTAGAATGATCTATCCTCAAAAGGGGAAGCGAGAAAAAGTCGCTTAACTACCGCATTACAGTGATTCTTATGCTTCTACTTTTATGTGTAATATACTCAGGACTACAGAATATGAACATGTGAACCTAAGAAGATCAGCTGACAGTCTGATACCAACAGATGAGATCTATCTATATCTATAATATAAAGCTTCATTTCCTATTAAATGGACCGTTGCCAACAACCAATCGTTCCCCTACAAGTACTGTTAATTTTCTAAACACAGGTACATAACTTTCTCAAAAAGATAAGCTACACTTTGTGCAGAGTGTTCTGGATCGGCACATGCAAGCATATCCTGTGCACCCTCGATTAAAATGTTGCAAGACGAGAGCTAAACCAAGGGTGGAAACTTGGTTAATTGGATGATTTGAGCATCTTCTTGTAATCTTGAAAATCTCCAGCGAATGGTGCAATCTTGCCATCTGATACCGCCAAATCTCCCCAACACTTCCAGAGATCAAATGCTCATCGTGACTTACCTGCAAGCATGGAGGGAGATATAGCAATTTGATTAAAATTGCAAGTTCAAACAATAAATTAATAGAGAGATTGAAGATGAGACTTCGAGTTCATCGTGAATTACCTGCAAGCATGTAGTTCCAAGTTCAGCAATCCAGTCAACAGTCATTTATACACTTAAAACAATTTTACTTGCAAATCAACTGATTCTTGCTTTCAGCATTTGAGTTTGACAATGAACTCAAGTAAACTTCATATATCACATCAACTAAGATGCTCTCAACTACGGCATAGAAGCAGACCGGCTCTATTTCGTTGCTACAGTACATATATTGGTTTCTAATGTACTTCTCTTTCTATATTTCTTTCTCAATTGGCATGTATGAAATACGAAATATCACATACGGGATCAAATTAAAGTATACCTTAGCTGAACGGAAAACAGTTCCAGAGCTCGGTTGTAGCTCCCCTGAAATCAATTTGAGAATTGTTGATTTTCCTATTCCATTGGGACCAACCACTGCAAAGCAATTTCAGTATTCAGCGGAACTGCGCGACAAACCTGAAGCTTATAATAGGAGCCCCTGGTCTGTCATCCGGTGTTGGGAACTCAAACTTGTAGCTGCATAACAACATATATTAGGAAGTTAACAAATTGAATCAAGTAAATATAGAAAACCGAGAGAAGCAAACAAGAGATTGACAATATCCAAAATCTTATTGTTTATAATTCTAGATTTTAGGTAGGGATCAAAGGATCTAGTGCATACTCAGGGTCGTTTATGACTTCATCCACAGTGCCCAATCGCTCAATTGCCTGGAGAAATCAAGCACAAGCAACCGTAAGAAAGAAAATTATTGCATGGAGGCCTTAGAATACAAGATCTCAAACAAGCATTGAAAAAGCTCTATAGCCAAAACTAATAGAACTACTGGACAAATACATGAGATAAAAAGGATCCAGTGCTTGCATCTGCCAAATTGATTCCAGACAACTAACTCAAATGTCGATAACACAGGTTTCAAATTGCTTCTAAACTTCTAATACAATATAAATGAACTGAATGGTAAAAAATACCTTAATTCTTGATTGCACTAATGATGCCCTCTTTGCGTTGTAACGGAACCTATCAACAAAAGCCTGTAAAAGCAACGGTAAAAAACTGGTCATAAAATCAGAGACTCGCATGCAAATAATGCTTGCAAAAATAAAAAAGCTCCAAAGTTTAACCAACTTTTCTGATCTCACCAATTAGTTTCAAATGATTAAACATTCGTCGTCAAATTCTTATCAGAATTCGATGCTTTAGTGACAACTCTTAATAATCTCGATTTGGGTAATGAAATTCGGTTATATGTTTTTGTATCTAATCGAATTCGCTGATTGTTGTTAATCGAGTGAGAATAAAAAGGATTAAACGATAATCTTTTAGGGTAAGGAATGTGACGTAAACTACAGACCGACTGTAACTCCATTGTTGTTCGGATTTAGTTGTAGTAAAAGAAGAAGAGGGGTTTGGTGGGAGAATGGTTGATAATGATGACGATGGTTTTGAGGATGAAGGTAATTAGGGTTTTGATAATTAGGGATTGGTGATGGGTGGAAGTATAGAGAAAGGTTGTTGTAATTTGGATTTTGAGGATTCATTACACCCTGTAAGCTGATATGATGAGAAAAATAGAGAGGTTTAAGGGGTTTTGATGGCGGAGGAGAGTTTAGTAGTGAAGAAGAAGAAAAAGGCAGCCAAATGTTGTCTCTAGCTCAGAGAGATAATGGGTGCAGCGCTTCACCCCAATATGCTTCTTGAAAATGATTTGAGGAGACTGACAGTCAAATAGTATGAAAAAAAATTATTCCATAAATCGATAAAAGCAAAAATAGATGAGGAATAAAGAAGAAAGAAATATTTGTTAATAACCATCCGATAAGGTTGAGTAATGAGGACCTTTGGATTATCTAAAATTTCAAGTCTTTCAAAATATCACTTATAAGGGAGAGATTTCACTCATGCCTATTTTCATCTAAAAAGTCTCTCAAAATCCCAATAAGTAACAAATCCATGATTTTGAAGTCTTAATCCAATAACAAGAGTGTTTGAGTGACTCCCAACAAATCTTAATCCAATAACAAGAGAGTTTGGGGGAATTTAAAAAACTTAAAAAAAGTCTATATCCATTAACAGGAGAGTTTGGGAGACTCTCTGAAAATCTCAATCGAATAACAACCTATTTCAGAATTCTCTATAAGTCATTATAAATCCCAATTGACTACCCCGTTAGATGTTGTACACGTAGACTTGTGGTGTAAAACTCTGGTGTACGAAGCCGGTGTATATATAACATTATCGGTACTAGCATACGTTTAGACCAGTCTAATTATGACTCTCAACGCTGCCTAAAGAAGTTAGACTGAGACCTTTTACCGCAAGTGCATGGTTACTAATTGGGTGGTATATAAATTTTGGATCGTTCTAGATTACAAAAATTGAGAAATATTAAAATTAAACTCGGACCGTCGAAGCTTAAACAACTGTTACTTTTAGTTTCTCAAAAATACTATGCCAAAATAAATAAATTGAGAAATATTAAAATTAAACAAATAAATAAACTTAACTAATTGGAGGCCTATAAATTTTGTGTCACCTAGATAGGGGGATACTGAGTGTTTAAATGGGTGAAACTATTAAATTATTCTCACTAATTAAAATTGCTTCTCTATCCTTATCCGTAATACGTCCAATCTATCTCTAATTTTGTCAAAACCGATCAAACATTGGAAATTTTTTCCTTTTCAAACCAAAGTTTGTAAAAAGATTGGGATTTTTTTGGTTTCAAAAACAATCGGCCAATACGACACTTACATGATGAACGATTGTTCTTTATGTTCTTGATCCATGAAGAACATCAACCAAAAAATCAGTATATATTGTTCATTTTATGATTGATTTATCTTAATCGACAGATAAAATCATCCACAAACATCGATTATAAAAGTTCAAAAACGAGAGTTTCAGTAAAAAATTATCCATAATAATAAAAAAAAAATTTAACTTAAAAAAAAGGTGTTACACATATTATATTATGTAAATTAGAGTCTACCAGTCAATCTTTTTAAAAATAAGTTTACCCATAATTTAAAAATCCTAATCCGTTTAATTAATTTAAATGTGTAAAAATCCATATTCATAAGTTTATTACTGCCATTTTCTAAATACTTTTTAAAAATATATATTTGGTTGTTATATCTAATTATTGTTGGCTTATTTTTAGGATTGTTTGTATAGCAATTAAGAAGTTTGACCGAATTTTGTTTGGAAAGTTTGAATAAACATATACTTACAGACTTTAACATATTAAGTAATTGGATTCGCTTATCATATGTTTTCTATTTTTTTTTCCTTTTTTTTCATACATATAATTATGTATTGTTTTTGCATAGGAATATCACATATTTGTTGAATTTGCGAATTTTTTAAAATTTTCTTTTCATTGCAATTTATCCCTTTTGCAGTTAGTTCTTAATCACTCTTGTATTTGTAGAAATAATTGAATCTGCAAAGAATAGTTCGATTTGCAATGAAAATATGTAGTGAGAATTTGGAAAATATTTAATTTGAAATGAGTATTTGGATTTGCAAATATGGATTTTCATTGAGAAATTTTCGAATCCGCAAAGAATATTTGTATTTGCAATGAAAATATGGATTTTCATTTAGAAACTATAGAATCTGCATTGAATATTTGGATTCGTAAATATGGATTTTCATTTAGAAATTATGAATCTGCATTGAATATTTGGATTTGCTTTGTCACAACAATTAAATCTCGTCTATCGATCAATAAAAATAAAAAACAATTGTTTCTGCACCGCAAAATTTATTTCTGCCCTTGAAAGGTTGCCCCCTATGAAGGTTTAATCTCCTTGTTGCGTATGTACAGCTTGCTACACAAAAGTAAAACCTTGAAATATTTGGTTTCCTATAATCATCAGGCTGTTTAGCCAGTGCTTACCACCAGCCTAAACAAAAACACACACAATTTCGATAAGAGACTCTGCACTTTAAATATGTATAAGAATTAAAAGGGTCATGTACCAAAAGAATTAAATCGTAGCAGCAGTGGCTAAAATATCAGCACATGAGACGATTTTTTTATGAATCCTCTTACAAAGTTCTTTTTTGGGATCGAACTCTTCAAACTTATAATGATTCCACGGGTGTCTAACACTCATCACAACCCTTCAAGGTTCATACAGCGGCTAAAACGTAAGCGTAGGACTGAACCAAAACAAAACAAAATGTGTGTAGTGTAGTTAGAAGAACTGAAGAAGATTACAAGAGCTTAAAACAAAGTAGTGAAAAACAATAAGAAAAGTTTAGATAAGCTTCAGTATTTTCTCATAGTACTTCCAAACAATTGTGCAAAAACGGAAGTGCGATTAAAATGAAGTATAAATGCAGTAGTTTCAATTGATAAGATTTTTTCTTCTTCTTCTTTTTCACGCATAATCAATAGGATTTGGTATTTATTTGTTAATAGGTGTATATTCTTTCCATAATAATCGGAAGTATCTTGACTCATTCACACAATTAAGTAACTGAAAAAAAAAATAATTAATAGAAAATTCGAAAAATTTGATGGATTTTTATAAAAAGACTAAAATTGGAAGACTAAATAAAACAACAATAAAAAATACACACCTATATTTAAAAGTTTTATGTGTAATTAATAATTTGAAGATTGTGTTATGGGTAATCATCATATATATTTCGACGTCAAACAAAAAAGTTATGATCAAAACAGTCGAAGGGATCAATCTTGTTGGGAGAGACTGCCCAAGGAAAGGAAAAGGTGACTTCCAGATCAAGGATGATAAATAAAATAGAAACCAGATAAAATCGTATATCGAAACGACTTCTGGTATTCTAAGGAACGAAAACTTCTATCCAAACAATTCATAATGCAGAAGCTCACGTTCCCAGAGTACAAAACCACTCATTATAGAGGCAGGCGAGCCTAGAATACTCCAAAAAATCTATAACAAAGTGGAATCCCAGCCGAGTAGTCACTCTTTTTTTTCCAACACGTCCGTGTACTTCGAGTCGCAGAGAGCAAGAAAAGCCAATTCCTAGTTGTTCACACGTCTACTAGGGAACTACACCGCGCTTAGTTAAGAGTTTGCATAGTTGACATGACACGGGAGGAACGAGAATCGCCTTTTGAAAGAGAGGTAGGGAAGAAGCAAGTTGGAACAAAAATGAGTCCTATAGAAAGCTGGGTGATGGTTTATTTTCGGAAAGCATACCCCAACCCCGCGGGTCATGCAAGGGACAAGAAATAGGTTGTCGTTTGATGTTAATCCTATTCCCGATTGGATCTGAGCAATTGCAATAATTGAGTTCATTGATATTCCTAGAAAAATACCTAGGTTTATAATCTATAGATACACGGAGTTGTATCCGCCGATTGTGGACGTTTTTTGGTACAAAAAATCTCTTTAACCTGAGTCTTTTACAACAGATGCATGTGGGAATTGTATCTGCCGATTTTGGACATACATTTATATAAAAAAATTATCGTTTTTGAACATTTACAATCAGGACTTATGGAGAATTGTATCCGCCATTATGATTAATCAGCCACAAAACTGAAGAACATGTGTCGATTCTGGATGAAGATATTGAAAAACAGTCGACCATTGTGTAAGTGCTAAATCAACTGATTGTTCTTGAATCTGCATACTAGGCCATCGTATCCGTCACTTCTAGTTTGATATTCTCGGAAAAGAATCAAAATATTTTTATATTAAGTTAGTTATTAACATATATAGTTGGATATAGGGTTTTTTAAATTATTTTTAAAAAATATTATTTATCTTTTATGATAGTTTTCAGTTAGTTTGAATAGACTCAATTTTGTTATGTAAATAAATTAACACAAAATACCTATGGTTTAAAATTCCACCATTCTTATAATAAAATATTAAAATATTCGGTTCTTAATAAAATATCTTTTTTTAAAGTGATTTTATAAAATTGATCATTTTTTCTATTAAATAGACTCTGCTTGACTCCGTTTTAAAAAAAAAAACAGTAACGACATTTAGTGTCTACATGGCAATTAAGTCCCGTAGTAAAAGACGGTAAAATCACAGACTAGTCTAACTAGAACCGAGTTAACAGTTAATTGGATCTTAGTCCCCAAATCCGTATGACCAGGACTGAATTAGCAAGAAAATGCTGGAATTCTCATCTTTTTCGTGTTTTTCTCCCCGCAATTTGAGTCACGTTAATAAGAATGATAGAAAAGATATAAGGAGGGAAAGAAATGAACCAAAGTAGAAGTCAATGTTGGGTCAAATAAAAATAAACTGAAATATATTACTAATATTTATGAAATACCTACCCTACCTTTACTAACTTAACCCGTCTAAATCACTTTCTTCGCACAACAAAACAAACTATATTTTTAATCTTAAGAAATATTATCCTCATATTTTAAATACTATTCTATTTCACTTCTAAAAATTCACGATATCTTATTTATATGCTCGAAGCGAAAGAGAGTATAGTGGGTGGCCTCTCACGAATGGCTTTCGAAGGGTAAGTGTGGCATTCGGAGTGGAGGAAACATTTTGTCGCCCGGGTCTTGGATAATCCTAAGATTTTTGCTATTATGGAAAGACTTACAAAGCAAAACTAATAATAGTGGTTGCTAACCAATGAAAATGTAGGTTTTTTTGAGTGAAAATTTGACCAAGGCCTTAGTATACCCGTAATGGGCCTAAAAATGGTTCTTTTGACCCGATTTTGACAATTTTTTGCGATTTGCCCATATCTTAAGCTTTGGACTTCGGATTTGGGTGATTCAAAAGGTCTTGAAAAGATCCTCCACCTTCTAGACCAGGATAAAAACGGATTTCACGTAGTTTTATGGATGTGTCTCATTGCTAATGGGCTTAATAGGCTATACTTTTATAAAACTGATTGATTTCTCTTGCGCAGTTACAAGACATTTTTATTTAATGAAATTGTCTTTAAGCGTGCAAAATTGGGGCGTCTATATTTACCCCTCTTTGGTCGAGATTGCGTGCAACTAAACGCCAAAGACATAAACCCCTATTTTGCACATTCATAAAACGAAAACATTTTCTAAAAATTCGGATCATTTATTTGTATTTTAATTTTTATATTTTTTTTCAAGATATAATTAAAATCAAAATCTGAAACACATTTCTAAACAATAACTAACATCTCGCGTCTTTCACTTCTCTTGAAATGCATATTGGAAGCGACTCTCTGCGACTCCTACCGTGACATTAGACAAAATTTAACTTCTCTTCATGTTATATTTCTAGAAAATGTTTTAAAAATTAATTATTGTAACACACTTCGTGGCGGAAGCTACCATCTCGCGTCTTACATTGCTTTCCAATGTATATTGGAAGCGACCCTCTGCGACTCATACCAACGATATTAGCCTACACTAGTTAACTTTTATTTTAAAAAATTTGCTCCAACTGAATGATTCGAATTTTTGTAAAATAATTTTTAAGAACATTGGCCAAAAATATTTTGTTGGTTTCCATTCTCATAAGAGTTCTTCGGAATGACACAATTGAGTTCATCCGGAATTTTTTTGAGTATCTGATCTTACACTTGTAAACATCGTCATGATATTAATTATCAACCATAGATATTACTAGTGTGATGACAAAGAGAAAACGAGTAAATCTACTTATATTTTAATTAAGGTTATTTAGACTTTAGTACCCAACTTTATGACTAAAGTTGTGTTTGGTACCCAGAAAGTTCGATATTAGAGTTTGGTACCCAGGACTTTTATTGACCGTCATGACCGTTACGAAATTTTTTTTTTTAAATTAATTTATAAATAATTAGCGACATCAGTTATCATTACCACCTGTCATGCATGTGTAACTTAAAATCAGTCGGGCACCATCTAACGACTCAAAAAAGATAGAATCTAACGGTTTAGATTATTTATCTGTTGGACCCATCATTAAACCCCAATAAATACACAATTCCATCCATTTTAAGATTCATTTTGGACAGCCATTTGCATACATATTAGAAGCCAAATATTCAACAAAACAAGAGATCTATACATGTAATTTAATAGCTAAGGCAATGGTACCTACTACAAAAAAGTCAGAAGTTAAGAAAACATGCACATCTAGTAGTAGCTAAGGCAACAGTACCTACAATTAATGAGTTGTATATTGAGCTGGTAATACAGTATGAGTTGAAGTTAGAGCTGGTGGTACAATATGAATTAAAGATTGAGCTAGTGGTGCATTTGATGAAGTTTTTCCACCTCTACCATTTCTGCTTCCTCTGCCATCTCTGTCCCCTCTACCACCTCCCTCTACCACCTCTTGTTGTAGCTTGGGTTGGTGATGCAGCATCAGTTGGTGGTTGAGTAATTTTCTCTCTCTTTATAGCTTTCCATCGTGTAATCCATCAAATATAAAAGAATTGTAAAAAATAGTTATGCAAGTTCAGGTTGATACAAGATTGAACTATAAGTAATAGCAAACTGTAAATGAAATATATGCCTTCATATTTTCCTTTGGCATTACAATAAGTGAAGTATATTCATGCAAAGTAAAAGCAAACTGACATCTGGATGGCTCATTTATAGACCTTACGGAATCAAATAAGATGCTTAAATGTATGTGTTAGTAAATAAAAGAAGCATGACACGTGGAAGAAGATCGAGATAGGAAGCAACTAAATTAAAAAGAGCGAGAACCACACAATCAATATTAAAAATATCAAATATCGAAAAGGCACGAAGCATCTGAGCAATAGATTGCATGAACGACACATATGATCGAGAAAGTTGAAGTACATCGAATAAAACAAACAGTATTAAATGATGGAAGATCGAAAAAGTAAGAATAATGATTACTTTTTTATCTTGATAATTGAGAAAGTAAAGGTAATAATTACTCCAATTATTTTAATGATCGAGATGATAGAAGTCTAAAAAGATAGGAAGACACGTGTCGAATATATAAGACATCGAACCAAGAAGCAATTAAAAGTGATCTGTCACCTAGTGATCGCACCAGATAAAAAAGGAAATACAAGAACGATGGGTACATCGAAATAAAATGGATCGAACCAAGGAAAAGGCAATCCAAGAATGACGACAAGACTGGATAAAATGACACGAGAGCATCGACCCAAAGTAGAATCGATCGAGGAACGATGACCAAACTGGAGAAAATGACACGTTGCACAAAGTGGGACCCAGTAAATAAATCTATAAATAGAAGAAGCCAAACAACAAAGAAGGGGTCGGGAAAAAATAGGAAGAAAAACCTCAGAAAGAAAGAGAAGATATTTTTAGGTATGAATCTAGGAGAAGTAACTATATTATGGAAGGATTATTTGTACTTAGTTAATCAATTTGTAAAAATGATAGCTCGAAGATGTTAAATTTGAGTAATCATGTATATCCTACAGAAAAGATTTTATGTTTGGCACAGAGGTGATTTCATAAAATCAATACAAAGATGTTTGGGTGTTACTCGATTTCAACTTTAAATTGATATGTGAGAATACGATTGGTTGTTTAGTCGAAAAGATTTTTTGGCCTAAACAGTATGCAAAGTGAAGGAAAAGCTATTGCCACTTTCGTTTGCAGTTTTGTTTATAATTTCGCTAGCATTGCGGCAAAGAGCCAAAACCACACTATATCAACCCAAATAGAAAGAAACTTCAAGTTCAGAATAAAGAATATTGTATATATCTTGCAGAAAAAATACCATGAGACGAATGAAATGAACTGTGATAGGATGCACTCGCTACATGGACATTCTTAATGACAAATTTAATCATTTATTCGTAAACCCTACGGTGTTAAAAAGATCAAGCTCGAAGAACAACATAGTAACAAGAGTAAACCAAAAATTGCAAGCAGGCTGCTGTCAATCATAATCAGGGTGTTATCTCTGCTGATTATTGATTTTCTTTAATCAACTACAAGACTTATTGAACAAAGATTAAACTAAATCTAGGTTATAAATCTGATTTCATATTTATAGTTGTTGGGGACAAAATGATGTTCGCCCGAAGTGATGTCATCATTTTCCCGAAATGATGTCATCAAGTCCGAAGCCTAATTTGGCCCGAAGCGACGTCATCATTTCCCGAAGTGACGTCATCACGTCCCGATCCCGAAGCAACGTCATCACGTCCCGAAGCGACGTCGTCATCCCGATCTGTCCTGTCCCGACCCATCTTGTCCCGAACATGCTGTCCCGATATAATCATTCCCGCAACGAAGCTCAGGTCCGTAGCATGGATCGAAGCATGGATCGTACCAAGGTCCGAAGCATGGACCGCAAGCCAGATCCGCTATTCAATCCCGCAAGCCAACCACACCAACCTGGACCGTTTGAGGGAAAGCTGGATAAGAAGATAAGGTGGACAGATGGACGGATAGGAAGGTGCCACATGGAAGCATTAGAGAGTGAAAGTGGACAGCTGGACTCCCATGAAGATGCCACATCACCAACAACATTTCATACGTGGAAGCATTCTTCAGGATACATGAGATGAGATTTACGTTTAAAGGAAGAGGGGGAGGAACAGAAAAAGTGGTCGGTTGATTCTTCTCTGTGCTGGAGTGATAGTTCTTCTTCGCCCCCAATTTTTCATTCACTACCTGTAACCATCTTTAAATTCATCAATAAGATCCAAACCTTGTGACCCATGGATGTAGGCTTAACAAAGCCGAACCACGTTAGATCACCGGTGTTCTTTTTCTTCTTTTTTGGCTTTTGATAATTTTGTTGATGATTTTGGTTGTTTTGGGCTGATGAGAATTTTCTGCCCAAACAATAGTAATGAAGATACAATGAACTTGCACAAAGAAAACAAAAGCATTACTACATGAGTTCGTGGGTAAATTGGTCACTACTCACCAACATCATGACAAAACAAAATTCACGATGAAAAACGTACAAATTAACCTATGCAACCTTCAAAAATTCATAATTATCTCAACTAAGTTAAACATGTATAAAACAATAAGTGATGGGTACTCAGAAATCCCTAAATTATACTAAAGAAATTAAACCCAATTTTTGGTACTTACATTAGCAATGAAAATCAACAAACCAAAGAAGAACTACATCTCTAGATCTTTGTTGCTCAGAAAAACTAACACCAAAATCAATTTAACACAACCTACATCTCAATCTTAGATCGATTTGATCAGGTTACCATTTTAAGATCTAAAACAAAGAAAAAACCCTAAGACTAATTGTGTCTGAAATCGAGTTTCGGAGTAGGGTTTTCTCTCACGCGCTTGTATTCTCACCCCTTATTCGTGTTTAATCGTTGGCCATACACGTGTCTAACGTATAGTACAATAACAAAGCTAGTAAATATATTGAAATCTTATTTTAAATTGGTCATTTTAGTATTTAACTTGATTTTTTAACCGTTAAACTGGTGATGCAAGTTCTGGGTACCAAATTTTAATATTGAAATTTCTAGATACCAAATGTAATTTTAATCATAAAGTTGGGTAGTAAAATCTAAATAATCATTTTAATTACAGTTATTTTTATTTGGATCCTATATTTTGAAATGATAGAGGATTTGGGTCCCAAGTTTATCTAATTTTGTTGAGTTTGTATAGTTTTACTCATTGGTCAACTCTGATTTTTAGTCAAACCAATAAAGAGAGTTAATTAATCGACCTAAATAAAATACGGAGACGTTCATACTCATCGGTTTATGTTCTTCATCAAAACAAAATGAGATGCTTAGGTTTTTCCGATCTGATCAATTCTACCACCTAAAAATAAATAAAATTAAACCAGCAATTAAATAATTAAATAGTGGAAATGTTTGATTTTTCCTCAAATTACTCCTTCTTATCTTCCTCTCTATATTCCTTCTATTTCATTAAACGAGATCTGGGGAACCTCTGCAACCTTAAAATCCCACCACCAAAATATAAACCCATGCTTCGTTAATTCAATACAAACATAAATAATCAATTCAATCAAATCATTAAAGAAAAAGAAAAAAAAAACATATGTCCAAAATCATTAAACAACACTATTAAGGTAAAATAAAATATAATCCCATCATGCTAAGTAAGATGAATTGATGTTATCGATTGTCTGGGTGTTTATAATGAGTTTGGAGAGATTTTAGATGCTAAGAAGAACATGTAATAGGTGGTGTTTAAGCCAAAAAATCTTTTCGACTAAATAACCAATCATATTCTCACATATCAATTTAAAGTTGAAATCGAGTAACACCC
>JAJJMC010025316.1:0-12633 GCA_023531435.1 Papaver californicum | reverse complement strand
CGGTAAAAGAGACTTATGAATCAGCAGAAGAATGTTTGCAAACAAATTATTATGGTGTCAAATCGGTGACTAAAGCACTTATTCCTTTACTTCAACTCTCTGATTCACCAAGAATTGTTAATGTTTCCTCCAGAGCAGGAAAGCTAAAGGTACTTACTGCAAGCCCATGTTCTTACATCTTGTGGATCCTAAGGCTAATATTTTTGTACTACATATCCTTTGAAAATGTTCTGACTGCCATCTCACCAAATGTATTCACTGCTTGTTTTGATTTTAGTACATCTCCATTGAGAAGGCTTTGGAAATGCTTAGCGACGGTGATGGCTTAACAGAAGAGAGAGTGGATGAGATTGTTAACATGTTTTTGAAGGATTTCAAGGAAGATATCTTAGAAACAAAAGGATGGCCTTCATATATACCTGCCTATACAATCTCAAAAGTATGTTTGAATGCATATACAAGGATATTAGCAAGGGAATTTCCTACTTTTCGCATAAATTGTGTATGTCCTGGTTGGGTCAAGACAGATATTACCTGTAATATTGGAATTTTCACTACTGTAGAAGGGGCGGAAAGAGTTGTGAATTGGGCTCTTGTACCTGAAGATGGACCTTCCGGTCTCTACTTTACCTATGGAGAAGTAACACCATTTTGATGCATATATTAGCAGAAAAAATGATGTCACTCACGTCTACATATCAAATATGGCTTTCAATAACTTACACCATTTGGACCTCCACAAATGTATCTTTCATGGTCTCGACTATGATCACTGTAGAATTTTTTTATGAATAAAAAAAAAGAATTAATAAAGTGTAAAAAATATATAATTTTTTTTAAAAACATTATTAAAAAATATCAAAAAGAAAATTAAAATATTTTAGTTAAAATAAATAAATAAATAAAATAAAATAATTAAATAGGATGATATATGCCATAATAATCTAGTTTTTTTACTATATTTAGATACCTCTTATCCATCTTTTGTGGATGAGATCTATGTACTAGGACACGCCTAACACAGTTATGCGACCGCGTTAGACTCGCGTCAGACACTTGGACACGCGTGTCTCCACCTCGGACACATCGGTGACATCATATGCATATATCACATACTATTTAATATGAATGTATACTAATATTGCATAAATTTTTTATATATGTATTATTTCATTGGTGTAAATGCTTATTTTTACACAAATTTATTATTTATCAACAACTTATTAGCATTATTGAGAAATTGTATTCATAATATATATACAATTTGGTGGAATATATCACTGATTTCATAACATATATGCATCCTAGCTTTTAGAGAATTTATCCGTGTCTTCGTCCACATCGCATCGTGTCCACATCACCGTGTCCGCGTCAGTGCTATCCTGGATGAGATTAAAATTCATAACTCAATTTTAGTCTTTTTATTCCCCAATTCAATTTGGAAAATTAAATGTTTTGCCTAATATTGCATTCTAGCTTCTGCTTTGCCCCATGATTCGAAATATACATTATAATCCAAAATTTGTGGCCTAATCCATAAAAACTCTAAGCGTATATTGAAAACATATAACATATAAACCGGCCACTCACATACGGATCCCAAAAGACCAGTCCCTTACAAACCTTGGGAGGCGGAGTCCACTTTTTTTGTTTTTTTTATAAGACAACAAAGCTCAAAATACAGAGTTTCTTTTTGCAGTGGCAAAAATAGCCTCCTGCAAAACACTTTCCTCACCATTGATTTCTCTGTTAACAAAAAGGAGATTCTCAAATAAGGGGGGACTGAATGTGGTTAATTAGAACACTTTTGTCTCAGTCTAAACTTTCCTTAATAAAGCAAAAGAAGTTTTCACTACGCTGAACTTTGTTAAGGTTCCCAAAAACAAAAGAAATTGCTTTAGAGCTTCTTCCAATCGCTTGATGATAGCTCAAACTAAATCTGCCTTGAATTTTCTTCCTATAAATATTCTTGATGGCCTCCATAGTTGTGTCTTCTTAAGAAGAAAAATCAACATTTGTGGTTTGCAACTCCTTGGCCCACTGCATGGCTTGGTCAACTTGTCTTCTTGTTCTATTTATGTCATTTCTATGGATAACAAAAGTTCTGGCTCCAATGAAGCTACCTGAGAAGGACATAGCAAACAAAGCAACATTAGTCCAAGTGTTAGGTTGAGTGTTAGCACAACTAACTGGCAAGTTATCACTTTCCAGAGTGCAAATGCTAATTGTGGTGCTAAATTTATTTCTGCGATGGTTTGTCAGTATGCTTCTTGTTTCTTCATCAGAGATTTGGTAGTAAAGGTTGTTGATGATATGATTTTGATTGTGAGTCACTATGTCAAAGTTGTTTATGTGTTGCTTGATATTGTGGGCAGTGGCATCAGCAGAATGTGAGACACATTTGAAGACCAGGTCACATTGATCTTTCCACATGAACTAGGGAGTGGTGGCATAAGAACTATTCTAGGTAGAGGCAAGATTGTCAGAAGAAAAGATGAAATTGAGCCAATTATGAAAACTTGTACATTTTTGGAAGATGTTGTGACTTTCACCAAATATCTTAATCCAGACCAAAACATCATAAGGGAAGAATATAAGGCAATAAGAGATATCCCCTGAAGCGCTTTTACACTTGCTGCAGATAGGGTCAATATAATAGAGGATGCTAGCAGTTCTAGCATTAGTAGGAAAACTTCCTGAGCCCACTTCCAGATGAAAATGTTGATAGAAGAAGAAGAATCCATTTCCCAAATCTTCTTTCTAGCTGGGTTGATGATATCATTTTTGTACTTCTCTTCATTTTTCTTGTTGTACAGAGATTTGACAGAAAAGTCACCTATTTCACTTAATCCCCAAGAGATACAATCCTTAATAATAGCTGATATGTGGGTCTCTAAAATGGCAGTTTGATCTTCAAGAGAGAACCAGAGAGAGATAATGTTAGAATCCCAGTTGCCTTGGATATTTAAAAGTTGGCAGACATGAGTCAGATCATTAGGACAGGTATGAGGTTTTTCAAAGAGATCTTTCTTATTTCTAACCCATATATCATACCAAATCATAATTTGCTGACCATTTCCCACTTTCCAAATATGATACTTTTAGATGTTTTCCACCCCTCCCAAAATACCTTTCCAGATCCAAGAATCAGAGCTTTTTGGAGTAGTATCCATTCTACTTAAATCCTGATTCTCATAAAGTTTTGCCTTTATGATGGAAGAAAGAAGAGAATCTGGCTCCTGTATAAGCCTCCAACCAATCTTTGTCATCATAGATTCATTGAAAATTTCCAAGTTCCTGAAGCCAAAACATCTTATTTCCTTTGGATTGCATGCAGAATCTCAGGCTATGTAATACATCCCTTTAGGTTTGTCAAGATCTTTACTCCAGAAGAAATCTCTCTGGATGTTATTCAGATCTTTATAGGTCTTGTTTGGAAGCTTAAAACAATTCATTTGATAAGTGCAAGAAGTAGAAGTAACATTTGATATCAAGGTAGCTCTACCAGCAGGAGTAAGAGTTTTACTTTTCCAACCCTTAAACTTGAACTTAAGACTATATATGCATGGTTGTAATGCCTGAATCTTGCTCCTTTTAGTAAAGAGAGGGGATCCAAGGTATTTGTCTTGAGTGTTGGTCATTTGAACACCTAACTCAACACTTATGAGTGTTCTTGCTGAAGAATATACCTGATTTTGAAAAATTAATCATTTGACCAGAAGAACAACTGAATTGCCTGAAGATTACCAGATTCTTGCTCTCAACCAGATTGGCTTTGCAGAAGACCATACACTCATTAGCAAAGAGAAGGTGAAAAATATAAGGAGAAGCAGGACAAATTTGAAGGCCATGAATAAGACCAATACTCTCAGCATGAAGGATTTTCCTTGAAAGAGCTTCCATGTAAAGAAGGAATAAATAGAGAGATAGATGGTCTCCTTGTCTTAGCACTTTGGAAGGTTTGAAGAATTTATCAGGGACACTATTAACCTGGACAACAAGATTAGTAGTAGAAATAGATTGGTTAATAATGCTACACTACTTGTCACTGAAATCCATCCTGGACATAATGGTTAGAAGAAAATTCTAGTTCATTATATCAAAAGCCTTGGCCATGTCAATCTTTATATCCATAGTACCATTTTCCACCTTTTTCCCCCTTTAATATTAATATATTGGATGACCTCATGGGAAATGATTATGTTGTCAGAGACTTGTTTACCATGAACAAAAGAAGATTGAAAGGGGGATATGAACTTTGGCAGGAGAGGTTTTAGCCTCTGAGGAAGGATTTTGAAAATGATTTTATAGGTGGTATTACAAAGAGAGATAGGTCTGAAATGGGATGGAGAAGAAGGGGCATCAATTTTGGGTATGAAGGATATAAAGGTGGAGTTCATTTCCTTGATAATATATTCAGAGGTGAAGAAATGTTGAACCATGTTAACAATGTCTTGGCCCATAATGCCCTAGGTGGCTTGGAAGAAATTTGGTGGAAACCCATTGGGGCCAGGGGCCTTGTCTCCTTCCATGGTAAAGAGGACATTCCAGATTTCATTGACATCAGGGATGACCATAAGATGATCATTTTCAGAGGTAGAAATGGAATTATGGATAGTATCATGGATTGATTGGTCGAGAGTGACCTTTTTAGCTGTAGCCATTTTCTCAAAGTGGTTAGTGAAGCATTCTGAAACTAAGTTCCCATCAGTAATCCAATTACCATCTCCATCCATGGTAGCCTCAATCTTGTTTTTTTTTAACAAAAGTATGAAAGAAGTGAGTGTTTCTGTCACCAAGCTTTATGGTTTGATCTTTACTTTTGGTTTTTCAAAAAATTTCCTGAATATGTACCAATGATTAAATGTATTTTTGGATTTTCTCAGGGCAGCACCTCTAAATTAGTTTTCATATTACCATAAACAACTTTGTTCCATACTCTCACCTTGATTTTAACTTCATTAATTTTTTTATCAAGGATAAAAGCAAAGGAGCCAGAATGATCCAAAGACCAGCACTCAACTATAATGTCTTTACAATCTTGATGGTCCAGCCAAGGGCCAAAAAATTTGAAGGTTATGCTCGCAAAGTTCCAGTTAGGATTGGAATTCAATAGGATAAGATTATGATCAGAACCAATAGTAGGAAGGTTGGAAATAGTGATATGGGGGAATAAATCTAATCAGTTGTCATATGCCATGCCTCTATCAAGTCTTTGTTCAGTTAGCAAGTTGCCATCCCTTTTGTTTGTCGAAGTAAAAGGAAAAACAATATAACCTAAGTCTATGAGATTCAACTCATCAATCTTGCTGCTAAAGGTACTAGCTTCAGGAAAGTCTATGGGATGACTACAAAAAATTTCATGGTCATGGAGGACAAAATTGAAATCTCCCATTATCAACCAGGGGTGGGAGATATCATTAGCAGTTTCCTAAATTCTTTTCCATGTTTGGAGCTTGTTTTTAGTAGTATAGGGACTACCATAGTAGGCAGTGAAGATTTAGGGGTTATTATTTGCAGGGGAAATAATGGCATTAATATGGTTGGGGGAAGAGTCTAGGATGGTAACCTGGAGGGAAGACTTCCAAGCTAGACATAGGCCACCCGCTTTACCAATAGAACCCCTAGGATCAACATGCTAGAAATTGGTAACCCCTATCTTACCCAATATGTCCCTAAGGTTCTTGATTTTTTGTTTAGTTTCAGCCAAAAAAAAGATATCAGGATTATGCTTATTTAAAATGTCATTGAGGTAATTACTAGTTATTTTTCTACCTAGACCTTGACATTTCTAAGCTAGAGATGTGAAAAATTGCAAGAAATAAGAGGCATTAGGATAAGTAAAGATTGTTATACAGTATCCTATCATGTATTTAGAGTTAAAGTTGAACATGTTAAAGGAGAAATTTAAGGACCATGTTATGATGAAATAACTGACCTCCCAATGAATAAATTTGATATTTAAGCTAAAAAAATTTAGAGACCATACCTCAATTAGTTGATTTGCTAGGGAATCCACAAGTTTTTCAATAGCTGGACCCAGGGCAACTCCATAGTCTACATTCTTGAGGGAGAGATTTGCATTGTTAGCAGGTTGAGGGGAGTCTTTAACTTTCTTGAAATTGGCCACAAAAATTTACAAGCTATCATTCTTTTTCTTGGCATCAGAGTGAGTCTGAGGCTTAGAAGAATCATATTTACCGAAGTCCATATTCAATCTCATTTTGGCCCAAGATTCATTATTGAGAGATTTGTGGCTTTCCACCATTTTAGCTTGGATTTCAGCAAGGGTTGGAAAATCAGGCATAACAGAAGATAGAGCAGTAGGTAACTGGGGGAAGTTGTAAGTTTGTTGAGTGATCCCATTAGAGGAAGCTTGATCTTTTCCCTTCTATCTGGCAGCTCCTTTGATGTTAGAATATTTTTTCTTGGGAGTAGGGGTTTTTGCTCTTTTCTCCAGTAATGCTTTTCTTATATTTCTTTTGGCAAGCTAAAACCTCTGGGTTTTTGGATTGAAATGTTCCTTGAATGGGGTCCTGAAGCGTATCTTTGAAGATGATTTATTCATCAGAACCATCCAACTCATTGGAGCTATTAGCAAGAACAATCTTCCTTTGAGCATCCGTCATCTTGATTGCAAACTCAGTCACAATATCTTTATCCGAGTATCCTCTTTTCATATTTAGGAAAAGATTTTCCTACTTTTCATATAAATTGTTTATATCCTGGGTATGTCAGTTCAGATTTTAACTGCAATCAGGGGCGGAGTCAACCTATGACTACCTATCCTGTTGGGCTGGCTCCAAAGCCTAATTTGTTATAGTTTGTGGACTCCAAAGCCTTATTTGATATTTTTTCCTACCCTAAGATTTAGACAAAAGAAATTCCTACCCATAGATGAATTCCTAGCTTCTCCCCTGACTATAATACTGGAGTTATCACTACTGCAGAAGTCGCAGAACGAGCTGTAGGTTTAGTTCTTGTACCTGACGATGAACCTTCATGCCTTTACTTTACCAATAGAGAAGTATCATCGTATTGATGCATAATGAAAATAATTAACAATAATAAAAATATCATACGACTCATATCATATGCTTTTAAATTTTTTTATCATATCATTAAATGAAAATGATCACATTATATGTACTTGATAAAAAAAATTATGCCACAAAATAGTTTTTCGTAATACATGTCATTTTAAGTCATATGGTACATTTCAATCCACAATATAGATTGTGGATCCGAAAATCATTACCTCGATTCATAATTCTTATTAGTATTCAGCATTATTGCATTTAAATCCTAACTCATTTCACACCTAAGTTCACCAAAAGAAAAAGAAACACTTTCAAGTTTACAAAGAAGGAACCCAGCTGCAATCCAAATATTTTACATATCTTTCACCCAAAATAAAAAACCACACAGTAGTACTACTGTCAAATAACAATAGTCTAATATATACAACCGAACAAATACTACTACTAAAGAATCCACTAATTGAGTAGCACTTCTTTATAGACAATATTTTTCACAAAAGTGTCGTCTTTACCCTGCAATTTTCCTTCACAGATAGCTATTTTCGTGGATATCATTGAAATTCCTGTTGATAAAGCCACATAAAGTTGTCCATGGATGAAAACTTGATCTGCTAAGTAAATTCCTACGAACAGTATGAAGTAAATTGCTACGAACAGTATGGTTTGTCCCTGTGCTTTATTTATAGTCATAGCAAAACACAAACGTACAAGGAACTGTTTTCTGATGAGTTTGAATGGAAAATTTATGTTCTCTGAAGGCTCTAAAGGAATTTTTGGAAGGAAACCCCGCATACCTGCTGAAATTTATGTCCTCCATAATGCTTCTTGTGGGAAAACCCACCATGTATCCAGAAATTGCGATATCTCGTCATTCTTGCCGGATGGTCTGCGAATCTGAAAAGAGATCATGTCAGGTCCTTTATATACATAATTGTATAGATACTTCATGGACTTGATACTGGAGCATATTTCAACATTGATATGACAATTATACTTTTTCAAGAGCCAAGGATTATATGGTACAACCCATCGATTATCTAAGAAAAGTCAATTTTTCTCAACAGTGATCCCATTATCACTTCTTCTGTATATTGGATATGAATCGTTTCCTTGGATTGTATGTTCTGAAAACTGTCTTGGATATGCTTTCTTGCAGGTATATTTTTTCATGCAATGAGATTTTGGTTTTAGTCTGCTGCATGGTCCATGTATCATATGCCTTATCATTATTTCATGTAATTCCGGTTCAACACTTGGATCTGGTATCTCTGCATGCACAACTTGATCATATTCATCCATATTTTTTATCTTGTCTTGATTGCTAAGAATGAGAAGAATATGAGCATGGGGAAGACCACGCTTTTGGAACTCAACCACATTAACATGAGCTACAACTGCACCTAGGACTGCACGATCATATAAATCTCTTTTTAATTCCTCAAGTTTTGCTTTGAAGATTCTTGTTGTTAGGTCAGGCATGTCTTGGTGATCTTGCCCCGGTAACAATTCATTTGTAATTTCATACCATGCTGGATTACATGCCATTGTGATGAATAACTCCGGTTTTCCATACCTTTGAACTAAAACCATTGCATCTTGATATCGATTATACATGTCCCTCGGACTACCAACATATGATGATGAAAGGATAATTTTTCTTCCTGTTGAACCTAAAATACAAAAAAAAAACTATGTTACTAATTATGTCTACATCTAAACATGGATGCTATAATGGGAATGTAATGCAATTTTTTAAGAAACTGTAGCAACTGTAAATTGACCTCGTTTTTTTTTCATTGCCTTTGGCATTTTTATTCATGTTTTCGATTACTATAAGCATTTTTTGAATTTTAGTTTATGTTCTACTAATGGTATAGGTGACAATCTAATAGCTCCACCTAAAGAGCAAAACTTAACAATTTTGTACCTCTAATCAAACTAGAGGTTCTTTATATTATCTACTCCATCAGTTTGTTTTTGCTAGACCAAAAGAAAACACTCTAATAAGAAATAATGGGTCATCAATGCAACTATATTAAGTATGACGATTACGCACTATGGAGTCCTTAAGGGTAAAAAAGCAATAAGGAGTTTAACAATACAACACCAAACTCTAAAGTGTCCTACCCGTAATATTTAACATTGAGATAACAAAAACAAAAGCCAATCAAGATTAAGGTTCTATGTATGTGTGAGCGCTAGTGTGGTTTTTAAGATTTTCAAATGTTACAAATTATATTAGATTTTGTTAACAACAATATGGTTGATCCTAATCCAACCTGCTAAAGCTAAAGCCAACAAATTATATATATATACACAATACTTACCCGTATTCCGAACTTCAGTATTAAATAAATCTTATTAAATAAATTTTGTAGTCTTCTGTACCTCTCAGATCTAATTGTTTTTTGATTGTTTTGTAGATATCACAACCTTTGCATCTTAATCTTGGTATAAGTGGCAACAATATAATGTTGTAATAATCTGCCCGCCTAAGTAGAATAGAAGTATCATTAGCTCTAATCTGCAGTCATAAGAAATACAACTTTATATTCATAACAACACTTGAAATTTATCCCTGCTAAAAAGAATCGCATAACTAATATACTACCTGAACCATGTACGAATAAAATGCTCGGCAGGAAACTTGCTGCCCATCTAAACTACGGGTGTTGACGTCCCATCCGTAGTTCCCATACGAAAACAAAAGTGGATACTGGAGAGGATCATAATAGACGATTATGTCCGGAATGAGCTGCAAATTACCTTCTCTTGTTTCAACTATAGTCTCTCGTGGATTAACGTTTGTTTGATTTTCCCCTCTCACTATTATTGCTGCCACCTGATCTGCGGTAGGAAGATTGAACTGATGACCTCCTAATGGTTGTTCTTTAAGAAGTAATTTAAAATTTGGTAGGTCCCTTCTCATTACCAACCGCCTAAATTGATGTACAAAGGGATTATGTTGCTCTAAAATTAACTTTAGCCTTTCAACCATGTTAGTCTTCATCTCAGTATTTTACAACATCCTGAATTCAATTTCTCTATCACTATCATATATGTACAATTGTAAATACCTTGGCCTAGTTCCAGTTAGTAGAAGGCTAGCTATCCTATGGTAGATCCCCCATTGAGCTTTGAAAGTGTAATTTCCATCACAACCATTGGCGAGACTTGCATCATAATGAACTCCCATTGATGTGAAAGCAAACATATGATTGTATATCCGAATGTTTTGACGGAAATGCTTTCCCTCATCACTCTGATCATTATATAGCATCCTCAATTCAATAGGTGTTCCAAGTTGAGGCAATCAAATTTTTCCATTCTTGCAGCACATTTCTTTGGTCTCTGATGAGAACAACTTAGCACCACATTTGTCACATACTTTGGGTTGTGGTAGCTTGTTTACTTCCAATCTCCTTGTGTCAACATAATTTCTAGCATAGTTACAGTATCTTCTTACCGGTCTTCGATTAACCAACCGGGTAGTGATTAAGGTAGAATGTTGTTGTAGACCTACAAACATGTGAATAAAAAAACTCTTTAGAAAGAATCCCAAAAAAGAACATTCAATTCAGATAGGTATGTGCATGTGTAGAACCCTACTTTCAGTATAAACAACCGGAGTTCTATTGGTTGCGCACGAAATTTGTCTAGCGTGCCTTCTAATGTCACTCAATCTAACGCGAGGCACGATTGTTCCTGATTTAAATCTCTCATGAAGACCTATGAAAAGTTGCATATAATAAGAACAATTGGTGTGATTACCTCTTTTTAAAAAAAAAAAACTTAGAATTTCGATATTACCTTCTAGATTGGCTGATATTGGATGATATGGGGATGCAGCTCTTGTTTGTCTCCTAATATCAGTCAAGCGGGCATTCCTCGGCATTCCTTTGAAGTGTGATTGCTTGAATAAGAACAAAATAATATGAAGTTTTTATATAAGCTTGCCTATTTGAAACCTAAGTACACGAAGAATCCTAATATTAAACACATAATAAGATAAATTGTTAATCTAAAGACAAGGAAATAAATTCCTAATCCTAAAAACATGAGATCACCACATATTAAGAAAAATCCAAATTGCTACCAGGTTGTGAATCTATGATAAAGTGGAAAAAAACGTGGAAAGTTCAATGCGATTGAGAGAAAAAGATTTAGAGTTGAAATTTAAAATTTGAATTTTCAGATTTCGGAATATGCTACCAAAGAATAATTTAATGGACGTCTTTATCCTTTGTTTCTTTGGAATAGCATTTGACAAATATAACCTCAAATAATTTGTGCTTTTGTTTTATATGTGGGGATGTTTCAGTCAAAAAAACACAAATGACGTCTTTGCATAATAATAGTATATGTATATATAAAGATGTAGATAGTTTTGTCTTGTTTTTTTAAGGAAAGACTGTCACACTCAATAAAGAGCTCGTACAAAGCATCTCACATGAGAGCTCAAACAAAAATCCAAATAAAACATGTTCTCTTTTCTTTTTCCTTAGGGCCTTGTACAGACATCCAAGTCACATGTATTATGAAGTAAAGTCCAACACAAACTCAAACTCTATTAACCAACTAACTAAATCTTTTCAACTTCGATAGTAAACCACATTTTCTCCTTTATTAAGCCTTATAATATCTTATCATCTAGAAACATTCTATGAAAAAGAATGACAGAAATGCATTCAGATACTGAAACAAAAATCAGGTACTTATAAATGGGAAAAAAAGAAGTAATTTCAACATCTGAATTAGTATGAAAGTGTGTGTTTTCTTATATGTCTACGTTGCTATCTATATTTTCAGGTGTGCAGTTGTTACCGGTGGAAATAAAGGAATTGGATTTGAGATTTGTAGACAATTAGCTTCTAATGGGATTTCTGTTGTATTAACAGCTAGAGATAAAACCAAGGGACTTGAAGCTGTTGAAAAGCTCAAAAACTCTTTTGGACTTTCTAATGTTGTTTTTCATCAACTTGATGTGATAAATCCAATTACTATTTCTTCTCTTGCTGATTTCATTTGAAGCCACTTTGGAAAGCTTGATATCTTGGTAAGAACTATCCAATCACTATAAGTCATTATAGTAAAAATTAGATTAGTTTGTGCTTTGAATCCTGAATATCTATTTAACTAGTTTTTAATACTACGAAGGTGAATAATGCTGGAATATCTGGGTTTATCACTGATGCTGCTGGTATGATGGCACTGATCCAAGCTATTGGTAAGGTAAATATCTATCTAACGAGTATATTATTATGGAGATTGCAACTTGTCTGGCTACATAAAATGATTACTATCTCACTGTTCTAAAAGGACCAGAACAAAGAGAAACCAAATTTGAAAAAAACGGTAAAAGAGACTTATGAATCAGCAGAAGAATGTTTGCAAACAAATTATTATGGTGTCAAATCGGTGACTAAAGCACTTATTCCTTTACTTCAACTCTCTGATTCACCAAGAATTGTTAATGTTTCCTCCAGAGCAGGAAAGCTAAAGGTACTTACTGCAAGCCCATGTTCTTACATCTTGTGGATCCTAAGGCTAATATTTTTGTACTACATATCCTTTGAAAATGTTCTGACTGCCA
>JAJJMC010025305.1:0-11345 GCA_023531435.1 Papaver californicum | reverse complement strand
ATGCATTGGGTCATGCATCACGGCATAATAGTGCCTTAGCACTATGATGCTCCAACTTATGCAACTTCGGCTTGGTGATGCATATGGTCATGCATCACGGTATAATAGTGCCTTAGCACTATGATGCTCTCACTTACGCAACTTCGTCTCGGTATAATAATGCCTTTTGGACTATCATGCCTCCTCGAATAATAGGGCCTTAACACTATAATTCAAGGTCAAGGAATCCACACCCCAATGCATATCCGGGTAAGCTTTATATGCTTAGGATGAAGCTTCAACCCAGGCCATGACGCGTCCATGGGTAAGCGTCAAGCGAAAATTACGGGTGTTACATTCTTACCACCTTCAAAGAATTTCGTCCCCGAAATTTAACTCAAAACTATTGTGGACAAGATTCATCGATTAAGGTTTTCTATGCATATGTCCCATTCCATGATGCACAAAAATCAAGGGTCCAATGTTTGTTAGTGAGGACAAATTAGAACCTTCTGAATATACGTCCCATTCCGCATATCCCAGAATCCTAATTGGGCCTACGATTTTCCATAAATGCCAATTGAGACCTTCCGAACATACGTCTCATACCGCATGCTCGAGGATCAACAAAGGTTTTTATAACTTTAACGAGAAAACTCAAATTGGATCCCTAAACATGCGTCCCATACCACATGCTCAAAAATGCAAAAGAATTTACTCAACACGAGATCTTAAGTGGACGTCCCATACCATAAACTTAAGAGTCCCCAAAAGTCACATCGGTTGAAAAGGGTCATCGCGAGTTTATGAATAGTTTTTAGCGTAGTACTGTGAGGACCAAGCTCTAATGCCAGTGCAGTTGGATACAATCCATCGTCCCAGACGATCTTCCACTCGTAAGTGGGTGCTATCCGACCTGACATCGCACACCGTGCCGCACGGGTGAGGGATGATCAGTCCTAGTGCCAAGGGTAGTCGGATATCATCCATCGTTCCAAACAGGTTTCCTGGCAAACTCACAGCACACTCGAGTGCGTCCAAATCTTAACGAAGTAACTAGCGAGTTACAATTTCTTTTGTATAGGCACTTGGCCTTATTTATCCATTCTATTTTCGCACAACAGTTGGCCTACTCTTCAAAATTTTCCATTTCCTTTGAAGGAAAATTTTGTAGTCATAATACAAAATGCTCACCGACGAGTCCAAAATTCACAGTCCCTAGTGTTTTTCTCGGAACTTGCTCTGATACCATTTGTCATGGACCGGAAAATTCCGCCTCCGACGCGCTGCGCTGGGCAGGCCAGAACTCCCCGATGCGTGATTTTATAGAGTGTAACCCGATCTTAAATCCTAACTTCTCGCTGGAAGGTGCAGGTAAATTTTTGCTTTCCAAGTCTACCTTGTAAGCATTATACTCGAAACGTAGTTGCCACATTATTCAAGCTACGTTTATACCGTTCCATGCATATTTGCCTTTCCAAACATGCTATGCAAGCATGGTACTCAAACCGTAGTCTCCATATCTTTCCAACAGACCCTTGACCTACAAAGGGTGCAAGGCCATTATTGCCCATGGTGAATGCCTTTGACTAGCATACCATTCCAACTTACCCTCATTATACCAAGGGTTGAAGGCTATACAAGCTAATGGGGATGCCTTTGGCAAGCATCACATAATTTTACTTTATTGTCCAGGCCTAACTCATGCCTTGGACCAACACCTAGGCTATTTCAAGCTTAAGCTTTCGCTACATCAATTTCGCTTCGACCATGCGCTGGAGCTTGCACTTATCTTGTTCTTGCCAAGAGTGAAACATCCAGGCACATGCCATTCCATGCCGCGACGGTTCCAAGGAAGTATGAACAATCCATCAAATGGAATTACAACTACCTCATCAAGTGTGTGAACAATCATCTCTTGCTTAGCATTGGTGAGCCAGATGATAGGAGTTACCATAATGTCGCAATCATCTCCAAAATTAGATGATATAAGCGACTAAGTGCTGCACCTCAATGTATTGTATTGCGGCTGCCTACGTACCCAACCTGTACCTTGATGGGATCAAGCATGACCGTAGTTCATCAAAGGGTCAATTCGAAAGGGACAAACAACTTAAGATTATTAAGGCAAAACCAACTTCGATTCTAACTCAATTGCAAGGAAAAAGGCCAAGAAAAGCCTAGTTCGGGTAGGACAAAGGGTTTTCGCAAGGTATGCACTAGCTTGTCCATAACTATCGCTATTTATTATGCAAATATGCATTATCAAGTACGTAACACGATCGAAAGATGTTTTCTCATAATTCAAGCTTCATCGGTTAAGCTACCAGCATATTGATGCTTATGCATCAAGTATGCTCCAACGTATAGGTTATTTCACATATCTACATGTGCATTACCCCTCATGCACATTCAAGCTTCATCGGTTAAGCTACAAGCATATTGATGCTTATGCATCAAGTATGCTCCAACGTATTGGCCACTTCGCATATCTATATGTGCATTACCGCTCATGCATATTCCAACAAAGCTCCTTCCGTATATATGTTGTATTTTCATTTCTACAAACAAATATTAGAAAGGTAGGGGTCATCCATCGACTGCAAGGCCGCAAATGAAGATTTCTTGCCAAAGCCAAGCGAAGCATTCTCGGGTAAGCTATAGTTAAACACGCTGATGAGCATCAAGTATGCTCAATCGTATAGGCTACACCGCATTCATATGTGCATTACCGCTCATGCACATTCAAGCAAAGCTCCCTCCCTATATATGTTTTATTTGCATTTCAACAAATAAATATTTGAAAGGTAAGGGCCATCCATCGACTGCAAGGCCGAAAATGAAGATTTCTTGCCAAAGCCGAGCATTCTTGGCTCGGTGATGCATTTTCGATAATGCATCACGGCATAATAATGCCTTAGCACTATGATGTATTTATCGAATAACGACATTGTCTCGGTGATGCATTGGGTCATGCATCACGGCATAATAGTGCCTTAGCACTATGATGCTCTCACTTACGCAACTTCGGATCGGTGATGCATTGGGTCATGCATCACGGCATAATAGTGTCTTAGCACTATGATGTTCCAACTTATGCAACTTCGGCTCGGTGATGCATTGGGTCATGCATCACGGTATAATAGTGCCTTAGCACTATGATGCTCTCACTTAAGCAACTTCGACTCGGTATAATAGTGCCTTTTTGACTATCATGCCTCCTCGAATACGCATCACGCGTAATAGGGCCTTAACACTATAATTCAAGGTCAAGGCATCCACACCCCAATGCATTGGGTAAGCTTTATAAGCTTAGGATGAAGCTTCAACCCAGGCCATGATGCGTCCATGAGTAAGCGTCATACGAAATTTGCGGGTGTTACACTAAGTGAGAAAGAAATAGGAAAATTTCCTAGTCAAACAGATCCTAATCCTAGAGGAGACAAAACGTTCAATCATGTGAATTCTGTTACAACCCTTATGAATGGAAAGTCAATTGACAATAAGGTAACCATGCCTGATAGTGGACATACTTTAGTTCCACCTTCTACTTCCCAGAGGATCCAATAGCCGAAGAAACTGAAACAATCTCTAAAGAGTCAATTACAGTTCCTGATAGAACTACTTTTGTGCCTAAATCCCCATACCCACATTTTTTAGTACCAACAAAGAAGGAATCGACTTTCAACGAGATAATAAAAATATCTAAGCAAGTGAACATTAATAATTTTGTTGTTAGAAGCAATTAGGCAAATGCCTGATTATGCCAAGTTCCTGAAAGATCTTTGTAAACGAAAGCGTAAGTTTAATGTACATAAGAAAGCCTTTTTAGATGGTCAAGTAAGTTCAATCCTTCTGAACCAAACACCCCCTAATTATAAAGACCCTGGATGCCACACCATATCTTGTGTGATTGGTAATCACGTAGTTGATAAGGCATTGCTTGACTTAAGAGCTAGTGTTAACTTACTCCCCTATGATGTGTACACCCAGCTAGGTCTTGGTAAATTGAAACCGACCAAAATGACACTGCAGCTAGCTGATAGGTCTTTCAAAGTCCCTCGTGGTGTCATAGAGGATGTTTTTATTGAGGTTGATAAGTTCATTTATCCAGTGGATTTTGTTATTTTAGATACCCAGCTTGTTCAGAACCAAAGTGCTCAAATATCAGTGATTTTAGGTCCCCATTTTTAACCACATCAAATGTTGTCATCAACTCTATAACATTAATTGAGGTTGAACAAATCTTTCGTTAATATGACCACTGAGCTAAATGTCTTTAATGTTATTTACAGTCTTCTGAGATGAATGATTTAGAAGAGGTGAACATGATTATCACTTTAGTTCGTGATTCTTTAGCCTGCACTGTGTTTGAGAATCAATATTTGATGAACCTTTCAGTGAATCAGAGGAAGTCGATGAGTCTTTCTTTGATAATATATTATATGACTTTTATGATGGTGTTCGTTTAAATGACCAGTCCATAAAAGAAAACGGATATTGTAATGAACTTACGGACCCTATAATCCAACCAATAGTTTTTGGTCCATTTAAGAGTAATGATGGTTCTTGTGATCGTCAAGTATCCATATTTGAAGTCCCTAACTTGGGACTTGAGTTTTTTGCATCTAATGTATTACTTGAGTTTCTCCAGACTCCACAACTCGATCCTCCTGATATTGTCCATAAGGAGATCCATCTATTAGAGACTCGTCGTTTGGCTGAACCTGTTTATCAAGACACTCATATGGAAGCTAAATGGCCACCCCAGATAAATCCAGTTGTCTTCAACGAAACCTTACATAAGGTTGTGCTCAGTTTGTTTATTTGTATAATCCACTAGAGGTGTCTTATATTTATGTCAGCTCTATTTGATATTGTTGATCCACAGTTGTTTCAGCTATTGGTATATGATCTTGAAAAGAGAACTAGCCTTTTTGTGGTATTTAATGTTTCACTGAAGACTTTAAATTTATCACTTCTAGGGAGGTAACCCATGCTCTTGTGACACAGTAATATCCATCCTTAACTCTTTTCTTCAGTTGGTAACAGTTTCTCCTTGTTCATGCTTCTAATTTCATCTTTAGAACATTGAAGACAATGTTAGATTGGGGGTATAGAAGAAAATTTTAGTTGTAATATTAAACTCAAAAATTTAGAAACTTGTGAACAATTCAGGATAACACTGACCATTCTAGGTAGATGTAAACAATTTTTTTTTGTCTATAGAAGTTGGTGTGCCCAGCTAAATGGTCTATTCATAAAAGGACAGATCTCAAGTGTTAGAAATAGCATGATAGTCGTCACCATATCTCGGAGTCGTCACCATATCACGTTTTGTTTTTATTTTTTTGCAATTTTTTGTGTTTTTCTAAGTGATTTGGTGGGTCACTAGTATCACCAGGATGAGGTAGATTGATAGGAATCAAGCCCCATTATTCTAATTGAACTTGACCAATAATTAAAAAAAAACACTTTGATAGCAATATGTGTGTGTACTCCCTGTCTCCGTCGCCTAAGCAAGCGTGGAATGTAGGATCCATGGGAACTATCATGTAATCTGTTGACAAGGAGCATGCGCTTAGATTCAAAAAATCTAATCATGTAGTCGATTTTTTTTTGTATATATTCAATAAATCGACCGCTGGGACCCTTGTATGTACCAGCTGAGCATATATACGACTGGTACATATATTCTAATCATGTAATCGATTCAGACCAGTGTGTGCGTTTCTCAATCCATTAAGGTTCATCTTAGCATGATGTTCATACATATATTCTGAGAAACACCGTTTACCTTAGTCAACGTGCGCACAATTCTATCTCCATATCCATCTTCTTAATCTATTCATATAATTGTGGTTTGTTAGATTCCGAGTATCATGGCCTATTGTACGACTTTCTGAGTAGTTCTTTGTTTTCTCATATATGAATTTTAATACGCTCGAGTGCAAACTCGTGTACATCAATTGGATTCAAAACAGGGTAATTCCTCTCGTAGCCAAAGAATTTCGTAGCCAACTAAATAGCATGTTTAGTGTCTACCCTCAATGATTCACAAGTAGCTAGAGTTTGGAGTAAAGGTTTTGTGGGTATACCTCTTGTAAACCCTCATGAGACAAAACAGGTCCATTAGGGAAACCTAGGGGTTTAAAGGCTTGTTGCACAGTAAAGTGCAATCACGATGCCTGCGAAAGTGAGTTAGGATTTATTTCTCTTTTCTAGATTAGATTTTCACGAGGAATAACAAATAATAAGTTTTGGGGTATTTGATAGACACATTTATGTGTCTGATTTGATCCCAATTTGTATATTGTTATCTCTCGATTTTTGTACTAATATTGTAATTTATTGTGTTTTTAGGTACTTTGGAAGAATAAATAATCGTGGAGAAATTGGTGAAAAAAGTGATAAAAGCACCCTCATTTCTGATAAGGGAACCCCCACAGAAGAAATGATAAAGGCACCCACAAGTTGGATAAAGGCACCCACCTACTTGAATTCAAAACAAAATTGGCAGGATGTTTTGGAAGAGGAATCTGGGAAGTTTCTGTAATCGTGGAATTCTTTAAGACAATATATCTTGTCTTAATAAGGATGTTTGACGTGATTAGAAAGAAAATCGAATACTAAACTCTTGCCAAAAACAGGTTCACGTTAATAAAGGAAAGGGAAATATTTTCTCACTTCTCGGCAGATTTGATAGGATTTAAGAGCAAGAAAGATATTCTCTGAGTTTATATCATCGAGCATATTGGAAACAAAATCTTATCCTCGAATCTAAACAACTCAGAAAGATAGAGAATAAAAGATTCAAAGAAGAAAATAAAACATCGAGATAATTTTTCATTAAATGGGAAGATCTGCCGAGAAGATTTGAAGAAGATTTGGAGTTGTTCTCGTATAAATAGAGTGCTGGGAGGCTAACAGAGGGTTATCGAGTAATTGGGGGAGGCTGGCTTGGCCGGAATCAAGAAGAGAAAAATTCATATTGTTTCTGCAACTCACGTGGTGAAGAAGAAGAAAAATAAAAAGACACCATTAAACTGTTGTTAAACTCGTTGCCATTTCCTTAATAATTCAACATTTTTAGCAACAGTAAAAGCTACAATAGCAGTGACAGTTTGTGGTTATTAAATACACCAAAGATCCGTTCTTCATCAACTGCGCACAGAAGGAGTCGTTTATTCAATTAAATTATTTAATCTTTCTGCGACTCAGGCTGTTAGTTCTTTCTTGTATTTTTCATCTTTGTAAACAATTTTCGAGCCATGAATAAATATTATAAGAAGTTTTTTACCATGATGAGCTAATTCTCAAGTAACCAAGGCAATGGAGGAAGCTATTTACGCATGATTGATGGGTAATATCCTTTAAATTATTTTATTTACTCTAGTTTTATTTGATTCACTCAATCACTGTTTTTGCAGAGTTTTAAATTCATCACAAAATTTTCTTAATTAGTTGTTATTCAATTTGATAGGTTATGCTTTGTTAAATCATTTGATAATTTATGCTTAATGTTTACATATAATGTTTGAGAATCTGTCTGATTATTAGTGAACTAAGATATAAAAGGACTTAAAAGGTGACTAGAGTTTTGAAATAGTTATAGTATCATTCAATCATTAAGTAGTAGTGGAATCCAGAGTCTTGGTTGTTTTTAAAATCTTGATATCACTTCAATTTAGTTTTCTTTATTTTTAGTATTACAAATTAGGTCTAAAATCAATCTCAACGAGTCCGAGTAACGAACACTTAATTTATCACTACTACAATCACATCAATTTTTAGCGCCGCCGACGCGGACTTGTTTTTAGACTTGTTATTAGGTTTAGTTTTAGTTTCTAGTAGTTTTATTTTAAATTCTTATTTTTTGTTCTATTTTACGTTTTTGGGTATTTTTCTTTTTTTACAGGTTTTGGAACGAAAATGAAAAGGAATTGAGCCAAAAGACTTGGAGTTAAAGTTAAAGCGAAAAGAATGGAGAAAAGACAAGGAATTTTTTTTAGATCTTATTTTTTTTTTTTAGTTTTTATTTCCCTTTGTTTCTTTATTTTGGACTTTTATTTCTTGTTGCTTGCTTGTTTATTTTTAGTATTTTATTTATTATAAAAAACAAAAGTGCAAACACCATTTTGCACCTTCGTCAGATAACCAATCTTTTAGGAAAACCCATGGATAAGTAAGTTGAACCCGTGCCTCGAGCCTGATGGGAGTTACCAGCTAAAAGTCTACAAGCCTCAGCTTGTACCATTGACCATTCTTTGACTGTAGGTATATTTTGCTGCGGTAACCAAGTTTATCTAAAATAGTGAACCCTTCATTTTGCATGTGCACATATTCTTGTCAAACACTAGTATTTTTGTTTGTGTATACCTCGTTGGATTCGTGTAGGAGATAAACTTGAAGAAAGTGACTTTTTTTTGTTTAAGTCCGACCCGTTACACAAATTTAGGTGGTATATCCATTTTTGCTGAAATGGGTGGTAATAATGAGCATGAAGTCCAGGTAAACAAAACCCTTAGAGATCGTATGAACCCTTCTAGAGTAGTACGTGACCCAGGGGTAGTTATTCCATCCACTACTTCAAATTTGATATTAAACCTGGGAAAATTGGCATGCTTCGTACATTTAGGGGGTTAGATAATGAAATCTTGTATACCCACATAAGAGACTTCAAAATGATTTGTGAAACAATGAGTTATCCGAATGTCTCCAAAGATGTGCTTATGTTGCGTTTGTTTCCCTTCTCTCTTGATGATAAATCCAAGAAGTGGTATCATTTTATTCCTTCTAAAACAATCACCACTTGGGATGGTCTTGTAAAGGTTTTTGTTAAGAAGTTCTACCCACACCATAAGACTGTTGGTGTTCGTCATTCTATTCAAACATATAAGAAAAAATTTGGTGAAAACCTACACGATTATGTTGAACGGTTTAATGAATTGTTATACCACTGTCCACATCACGGATTTGAGAAAGCCCACATGGCCCAAATTTTGTATGAGGGCCTGGGTAGTGAGACCCGCATGCAGGTAGAAACAATAAGTGTTGGAGAATTTACCATTCAGGACCCAGATAAATGTTTTAACTCGTTCATCGAGTTAGCTGAGAAAACTAGGCAATGAGATTCGATGAGAGAACCGAAAATATCTAAGAATCCTATATATAGGGTCTATAGAGTTTATGATGGGCCAGATATCCTTAGGCGTCTATAGGCCTTAGAGATGAATCAAGGCTCAACTATGCTATATATAAAGAACAAGCTCATGCTCTTTAGAACAACTTTAGGTTTGAAAACCGTCAAAAATTTGACCCTTATTCAGAAACCTATAACCCTGGTTGGAGAAACCATCATAATGTTTTCTGTAATACGGGTCAGAGTCAAGGTCAGTCTAGTAATTCTGAGGATCCCCTAGGTTTTGGTTATACCAAGAATCCACTAGAGACAATGTACTCTCAAAATCCTTATGAGAAGAAAATGACTAGCTTAGAGGAATCTCTTAATTTGTTAGCAAAAAGCAAGTTTAGATTTCAAGAGACAACTGCGCAGACTCTTGCTAAGTTAGAACTCCAAGTATCTCAGATAGCTAAGACACTAAGTGTCACGGACCGGAAAATTCCTCCTCCGACGCGCTGCGCTGGGAAGGCCAGAACTCCCCGATGCGTGATTTTAAAGAGTATAACCCGACCTTAAAGCCTAACTTCTCGCTGGAAGGTGCAGGTAAATTTTTGCTTTCCAAGCCTACCTTGTAAGCATTATATTCGAAACTTAGTTCCCACATCATTCAAGCTACGTTTATACTGTTCCAGGCATATTTGCCTTTCCAAACATGCTATGCAAGCATGGTACTCAAACCGTAGTCTCCATATCTTTCCAACAGACCCTTGACCTACAAAGGGTGCAAGGCCATTATTGCCCATGGTGAATGCCTTTGACTAGCATACCATTCCAATTTACCCTCATTATACCAAGGGTTGAAGGCTATACAAGCTAATGGGGATGCCTTTGGCAAGCATCACATAATTTCGCTTTATTGTCCAGGCCTAACTCATGCCTTGGACCAACACCTAGGCTATTTCAAGCTTAAGCTTTCGCTTCATCAATTTTGCTTCGACCATGCGCTGGAGCTTGCACTTATCTTGTTCTTGCCAAGAGTGAAACATCCAGGCACATGCCATTCCATGCTGCGACGGTTCCAAGGAAGTATGAACAATCCATCAAATGGAATTGCAACTACCTCATCAAGTGTGTGAACAATCATCTCTTGCTTAGCATTGCTGAGCCAGATGATAGGAGTTAACATAATGTCGCAATCATCTCCAAAATTAGATGATATAAGCGACTAAGTGCTGCACCTCAATGTATTGCATTGCGGCTGCCTACGTACCCAACCTGTACCTTGATGGGATCAAGCATGACCGTAGTTCATCAAAGGGTCAATTCGAAAGGGACAAACAACTTAAGATTATTAAGGCAAAACCAACTTCGATTCCAACTCAATTGCAAGGAAAAAGGCCAAGAAAAGCCTAGTTCGTGTAGGACAAAGGGTTTTCGCAAGGTATGCACTAGCTTGTCCCTAACTATCGCTATTTATTATGCAAATATGCATTATCAAGTACGTAACATGATCGAAAGATGTTTTCTCATAATTCAAGCTTCATCGGCTAAGCTACCAGCATATTGATGCTTATGCATCAAGTATGCTCCAACGTGTAGGCTACTTCGCATATCTACATGTGCATTACCCCTCATGCACATTCAAGCTTCATCGGTTAAGCTACAAGCATATTGATGCTTATACATCAAGTATTCTCCAACGTATTGGCCACTTCGCATATCTATATGTGCATTACCGCTCATGCACATTCCAACAAAGCTCCCTCCCTATATATGTTGTATTTGCATTTCTAAAAACAAATATTAGAAAGGTAGGGGTCATCCATCGACTGCAAGGCCGTAAATGAAGATTTCTTGCCAAATCCAAGCGAAGCATTCTCGGGTAAGCTACAGTTAAACACGCTGATGAGCATCAAGTATGCTCCATCGTATAGGCTACATCGCATTCATATGTGCATTACCGCTCATGCACATTCAAGCAAAGCTCCCTCCCTATATATGTTTTATTTGCATTTCCACAAAAAAATATTTGAAAGGTAAGGGCCATCCATCGACTACAAGGCTGAAAATGAAGATTTATTGCCAAAGCCAAGCATTCTTGGCTCGGTGATGCATTCTCGATAATGCATCACGGCATAATAGTGCCTTAGCACTATGATGCATTTATCGAATAACGACATTGGCTCGGTGATGCATTGGGTCATGCATCACGGCATAATAGTGCCTTAGCACTATGATGCTC
>JAJJMC010025286.1:0-17843 GCA_023531435.1 Papaver californicum | reverse complement strand
ATTCACGAGGCAACTGGAAATGTTATGGCTGCTGAAGCCCTTTTTTTGCAAGGAAAACATCTCTTCTACTGAAAGCTTGCCAATATTTACGGTTGCTTTTGCATCTGCATTAGGTATTGGGATCTGTTTGATTGATTGTCATCAACTGTCTTTATAGAAGTTAACTTGCTGTCTTTTAAATCATTTCCACATTTTTTGTACGGGAAATATACGGCAAGAAGCAAAATTGGGATTTGGCAGAAAAAGGGCTTAACCACGCAAAGCAAATTTTAGCGGATAGCAATACTAGTATTACTTGCAAGAGATGCAGATTGGCTTTGGAAGTTACTGTCTATCGGCAACTTGGAGATTTAACACAGAACCGTGTGGATGTTATTACAAGGGTTTCATCTATTAATAGCTTATACGCCGCCCTTGACTTATACAAATCAGCCCTAAAGAGGGTTAAACTTCCTGAGTGGGAAAACTCTCTCAGTTTCTTGGAAACAGATGATCTAGTACCTAAGGAACTGGGCTCTCTGAAGGGTAAAGGTGAAGGATCACATGTAAACTTGGTGCATAGAAAGTCCAGAAAACCTAAGACTGCTCCACAAGATTTAGCGACTGAGCATTTGGAACCTGTGAATGCTAGAATGATGACTCGTTCCAGATACCGATCCTCTCATAAGAATAGTGTACCACTTGAAGAAAAGACGGACCTAGATTGTCCTAAAAATTCAAGACGGCGTAACATTCTTGATGATCATGCTAAGCAGAGTTCTGATTATGGTTGTGAAGCGTGTAGATTACACAGAAAGAACTGCTGGAGGTGTCTTCTCTTAAAAGTATTGGAAGCGGAAAGATGAGCGATTTCATTTATATGAAATGGGAATTTTACCACAGGCGGCTTCAACTCAAGTTACTTATTGACGTAGGTAAATATTATGAAACTACATATTGTTAGACTAAGACATTATTGGCATATTGTTTGTCAGATCCTTTTCATTTTGTTCACCGGACACCATCTGAACGTCAAACAGGAGATGTCTTTATTGGGTTTTTCTTTGTAGTTCACATCCTTTCTTTTGAAATATGGAATTCAACTGTTGATATTCATAGCACATTCAGTTCCTCCAACTCAATTAATTTTTTCTTTATCAGGATATTGCATAGGGGTTGTTGGTGAAGTTCGTGAAACACATGAAATATTTTGGCAAAGCATCTCTGCACTGGTCAACAGAAATATACAGGATGGAACTTGTCCTGCTATGCCGCATGCCATCTTGCTTGAGTTCATTGAGAAGGCGAACCAGGGAGATGTTTTTGCCATTGAACGTGCTACTGTGCTATACCACATCTCTTGGTTTTCTCTCAAGAATTACCACTCCGAATGTACCAGGTATTACATGACGAGTGTTGCTGTTTAGGCGAAATTTGATTGCATATGGATGATGGGTACCAATGCTTCTGTATGATGAGCTTCTTTTTGTTTGATTATTTTCCAGGATCAACTGTTGTGGTTTATCTTATATTCAGATTCCAAAGATAGTGTCTTGGTTGATGCAAGCCTTTGTACTCTGCCGCGAGGTCCCCCTACTTTTCCAAAAGGTAATATTCTGATTCCTCCTTTGTATTCATTACTGAGGCTTTCACTTCCTTTGTCAACTAATTAAAAGTCAGTGAGAGCTTAAACATATCTTCTGATGTTTAAATGCCAGTTAATTTCTTTCTCTGCTACTTGACTAGGGAGTTAGGATCTTCCTTCCTTTTGTTTTTTTTCCAGGTCAAGTGTCTTACATTAATTGAACATTTCATAGTGATCAATGGCTTAACTCATAACACTCATAATTACGTCGTGCAAGCGAAAACCTAAAAATATATGTTGGAAGCATGGACGCGTTGAAAATAGTCACGTATCCGCGTATGACACGTGTCCGACACATGGATGCACGCTGACCTACCATGGATCAGTGACATCACTTGGATGTATTACTGTATAAATTTTTATAGTAATGCCCAAATACTGGACATAAAAGTTTTTACATTACTGTATATGGTTATTGCTTCACAAAATTTCTGTTTGCCAACAATTTATTAGTATTATTAAGAATTTCACATTCATTTGATATATGTGTTTGTAGAAAATATCACTGATTTAATACTGTGTCTGTGTCCTAGGTTTTTGAGAAATTGCCACGTCTCTGTGTCTGCTCCCTTGTCCATGTTACTATATTTAACACAAGGACTGTTAATCAATAGTTTGCTTTATTCTTTTATGATGCTACAGGTATCTAGGTTGCTTGCGGTGATATTCTTACTCTCGTCCTCCAATGGACCTTTTTGTTTGTCTCATTTTTCTGGCAAAATTCTTACTGTAAGTCATTGGGGCGCATACTTTCACCAAGCTTCCGTCGGTACTTATCTCAGTCATCAATTCCTATCAAAACCAATTGGACAGCTAAAAAACGACAAACTTACTGATTCTGAGGTATTCATCCCTTTTTCTCCCTTGTTAAGAGAATTGCATGTTGCAAGCTATAAAATATATATTGATCTGTTGGTGCAGGTATTAAGGGTCTGTGTTTATTGGTATCTTTAGTAGTGTTTTTTTCTTTTGATTGTTACTCGGAGTGTCTAGGTATTTATTTGCTTTGAGGATAATTTGTAGAGGTATTTCTAAAGCTTTCTGTGCACATGTAGCTTCTCCGAATTTCATACTATCTTTGCTTGAATCACGTTGACTCAATGCACTCGTATGTTTCATGTCAATTTGCAAATAATATTTGAATGTACCTGAGATTGGTGGTATAACCTATAGGCTTCTCATATTATCTTTAATTCGATAAGAAAAACTTTGTTCTCAGCCCTTCTCATCTGCCTTGTGAGAACTCTTACACTATAATTAGAAGTTTCAGCTTCCCAGTCAAGTTACAAGTTAACGCTGGTGTCAATTTTTTGTCAGAGCTCACACGCTATTGGCTCAACTAATGGAGCTACAGAAGCATGCAACTTACTCAGGTTTACTATACTTTAAACTTTCATTGTAAAAAGTAGTTGACTAAATGGATATTGTCGTCATTTTTAATCCTTTTCCTTCTCTTGTTTCAGAGTTGCACCAGAAAGGATAGAGGATCTTGAAAATTTTGCTACTGATTTTTTCCAACAGCTTCCAAGCATCACTGTTATCTGTTTAAGTTTGCTTGGTGATGAATTTTATCAGCTGTTGAGAGATATTTTGCCCTCTCCGTCCTTTCTAGCTTGGATTCTAGTCTCACGGTTAAATTCATCTGCACAACCTGTTGTCATAATTCTTCCTGCAGATTTGATTCTTGAAGGTCTCTCTATTTGTCAAGTTTCTGTGCACGAGCCTTTAAATTTAGTTTGGATATGTTTGACACAACTGAAGTAATATCATTATTCTTATCAGATGCCAGTGATGATGATGCAAGTTCTGGAACGATATACATGTCTGAGACAAAAGACTCGAGTAAAAATTGGCGATGTCCTTGGGGCAACAGTGTTGTGGATGAAGTAGCTCCACAATTCAAGTTGATTCTGGAGGAAAATTATCTGTCATCTTCAATGTCTCCCTCTGATGATACACAAGAGAACAGGGTGCTCTGGTGGACATGGAGGAGAAAGCTCAATGACCGTCTTGAAAAATTCTTGAGGTCTCCTCTTTAATCATTGTTTCTACCTCATGGTTATGAATATGGCCAATTGAAACAACTCAAAGGACTGCTTGGTCCTCCATCTAGATGGAACACACAATGACTGTTTTATATGTGCATGGACCCACGTTGGGTTTACCACCATGATGGTGCACTTGGTGATTCTACGTACAGTTCAATTTAAACGATTTTTTATGTTCTTCATGGATCCAGGAGTCTTGAAGAATCATGGTTGGGTCCGTGGAAATGCTTGCTGTTGGGTGAACCATCAGACTGCAGAAGCTTGAATTCGGTGCTACAAAAGTTGCTGACAGATCTGAAATGTAAATGTGGATATGATGCAAATAAGACTCTTCTGAGGGTTATGCTTGGAGGTGCTGGATCAATCCCTGAAACAGAAGCGTGTATATCTCAGTTCCTCCTCAACAAGAATTACATAGGTAGAGGTGGGAGTTGGGTTAAAATCTGTGGTTTGTCAGATACTGCTCGGGATGTAAACGAAACTTTATTGTCGGTACCTCAACAGTTGATATTAGAAGCATTTAGCGAACTTGGAAATGAAAGCATAGGGACACAACCAATAGTTCTAGTGCTAGATTCTGAAATACAGGTGGTTTTTCGACCTCACTCTAGAAAATCTTATTTCCAGACCCAATCTGCTGCCCAAAGAGTGCTTTTATTATTCCTCTTGCTCTTTTGTTTGGTCATTGACCATCTTGCATTATTTGGTAACTGAACAAACAGATGCTTCCTTGGGAAAACCTACCTGTATTGAGGAAACATGAAATTTATCGGATGCCATCAGTGGGAAGTGTCTCTGCAATACTCAGCATAAGCTGGCATCTTGAAGAACCAATTGGGAGGATCTCTGACACTTTTCCAGCAATAGATCCCTTAGATGGGTTGTATTTATTAAATCCTGGTGGTGACCTTAAACGCACTCAGGTTGAATTTGAGGATTGGTTCAGAGATCAAAAGTTGGAGGTAATAACGCTGCAATCTCTGTATGCAATAAAACAAACAGAACTAATGCGCATTTAATGGCACAAATGAATATTAGGTTCTTTGTGCTGTGTAAGATTATTTTTATTACCAAATTTTCTTATGGTAAAAGTGTTTTTGTTTATTTTTTAATGTGGCACAGGGAAAAGCCGGAACTGCGCCCCCAGCGGAAGAGTTGGTTGTAGCATTGGAAAACCATGATTTCTTCATATACATTGGTCATGGAAGTGGTATGTTTCAACTCAGTCTAGTAAATGTAACAATATTGCTCTCTGTTGCCAGGTCCAATTAACATGTTATTCGTGCCATGTCTACGAGTTTGTTAGGATCTCCTAGCTATATAGAATCATTGGGTTTAGACATTACTTCGGTGATATTTAATCTTTCAAAACGGCAGCAACATACCTTTTGTGATTTCTTTTTATCGAAGAATCAGATGAAGGATTGATTCCCATGCGATACACTTTTGTTTTGATCAAAATAGTTTCTATTGCACTTTATTATCGATGTACTTGTATGAGTTTCTATTACAGCAGAGACCTTTGGCGTGCTAACCTCTCACATAACAAGGCACTCTTTTGATGGTTTTGCTTTTTTTGGCTGTCTGGAGGAATGAACTCTAGTATAAGTAAGGCTAAGCAAAGAAATAGGCAATCAGAAGAACTGAAGGACTAATATATCTGATCATGAAATATCACTATTAATAAATCACTTGTCACGAGGATGCTTCACACACACACACACACACACACTAACTAGATAACAACATTTCTCAACATTAGATAATTTTCTGTTGTCAAGCATTACGAAATACTATTGGTTGCTGAAGTTGCGCATTTTTTATGGCTCCAGGGGCACAGTATATACCTAGTTACAAGATACGAAAGCTGGACAAATGTGCTGCTTCTCTTTTGATGGGCTGCAGTAGTGGATGTCTCTCACTGAAGGGCTGTTATAATCCAGAGGGTGCTGTTCTCTCCTACTTGTTAGCCGGTTCCCCAGCCATCATCGCCAATCCATGGGAAGTAACTGATATTGACAGATTTGGTAAGGCGATGTTAAATGCTTGGTTGCAAGGGAGATCAAAATATTCCGTTGATACTTCCCTGTGCGATTTGGTGATACAAGACTTGGCTTCCATGAAAATTAGTAGTACTAACAAGGGAAATGCAAAGAAAAAAGTCTCTAAAGGGAAGAAATTGAAGGATGATCGTACTATCAGTTCATCAAAAATTTCTTGTGGCCAGAAACCGATGATTGGGTCATTTATGAGTCAAGCTCGAGAAGCTTGTACTCTCCCTGTTTTAATTTGTGCATCTCCCGTATGTTATGATGTTCCAACAAGTATAAGGAAAAAGAAGGATTTGTGACTTGAAACTCACTTCACCAGGTAGGAAATTAGTCAAATTACCCACTATTTAACGCCTGCTTCCATGTGAATATGGTAACACCCTGAAGCTGGAAAACCGAAGTGTAAATTAGTTAGCGCAAGTTTACTCCAATATCCAGACCCCATATGTGGTTTGTTTGAATGTCATTTATTTCTTTTTTTCTAGCATTCATGTAAGATTAAAGTTGAACATATATTACCCAGAGCTAAATTGTACTTGGTAAATTGTGTAAATCATATCTCAGGAATTTATATTGTATTTGAGTATATTTGAATATAAGATCGAAGTAAAATTTTCGCAGAAAATCATGAAGTTGGCACTTTTCTTAATTATGACCATTAGATATCTCCTATTTAAAAATGTCTAATGTATGAAAACACTATATGCCCAACACCAACCCCGGCTTAGTTTAGCGGAGCGCCCCTCGTTACGTAGATAGGGAAAGAGGGTGTTTTCCAGACTATTTCTAAATCTTTGCAAAAAGCTGCCGTTTATTATACGAAACCCTTTAGCATTTTAGTGCGTCAGTCGAACCCGGGTCTATTGCTGGGCCGGACGGAGATTGACCCTCGAGTGCAAAGGCAGAAGGGAGCTTGACTGCAAGACCTGTCCGTCGAGCAAGGACGAAAGTTGGCCTTAGTGATCCGACGGTACTAAGTGGAAGGGCCGTCGCTCAACGGATAAAAGTTACTCATCCTAACCGTTGGACTACAAACGTTTACTGCTATCAGTTAGCTGATTTCACAATATCTAATCTAATACTCATGTAACCATCTGATAACCTGTATTGAGTGATTCTTGACTTAACGGTACAGCAAACCATCCTTTTGAGACAATGCACCAGCGAGGTGTGTGCAATGAGGAAGCAAAAGCAACCTTAGAAGTTGCCAGTAGTGTCTTTTGATTCATTTCAGGCTAGTGAGCTACGAGCCACAGCTTGAAGGTTTACTGGAAGATCCTATCTGATAGTCTTTTCCACAAAAATGACAGGGCAGTTGAATCTTGGAATCACGTTGACCTCGTAACTTAAATCTGTTGTGCATGACCCGCATACCATTAAAATTAAGAAAACTCGGTTAGCATTGAAATCGAATTTCCCGCCTTTGAGTTTTCCTACTCGGCATTCCTTGTTCAAATGTCTTTGCCCATATAAATACATGACCTCTTGTAAAGGTCAATAGTTACTCAAAACTAGGAACGCGCGAACCAGTAACACGATGAATACACCGGTCTAAATTAGTTACCGAAGCTTCAAGAAATAGACAACTAGTTAAGAATAGGAAAATGATTATAGCATCCTATCTAGTTCCAGATTATGGACCATTTCGATTTGAACTTGATAAGGTCGCCATCTACCATGGAAAAGTGGAGTTCGCGACCATCAGCCTAAATCAAGAACACTACTACTTGATTGGGATAAAACATTTCTTGCGAGAAATCATATTTCACAAAAGTAAGTACTTCTGCGAGAAATGGTTCCTCGCTACAGTAACTTTTTCCTGCGAGGTACCATTCATCACAGGAGCTGTGAGTCACAGCTTGATTCCGCATTTATGCGGAGGGATTTGTGAATATTGAATTTACACCACGCTTTTAAGGCCTCTAAAAATGGTTGTGAACACCACTAGACTCAATCTTAAGTAGGTGAATATAACTCTAACCCTGATGGTACGATTCCACATGACAAGTACTTTATTCTACTTGGTATCCATTCCTCAACTTACAAATAATATATGATCACATCTTACTGTCTTTAAAGGAAATCAACAGATGAGCAGTGAAATAGCTCTCGTTTTTTACCCGGGAGCCATCTTGGCCATCAGATCGGATGACCAAAAACATTGGATAGTTGGATGATTGTGAACCACAATTTGCTCTCCATAGATTAGAAACGCTTATATACGTTCCAGATTTGGTGACGAAAAATGCATCTTTAAAAGTATCATTTGAAGGGAAATATTTGTTTCAAAATTAGGAGCTTCGATACTTACCCCATAACCCAGCGTGCGTAGGATCCCGACGTGTGAAGCGCGTGCATACCCATTGTACATTAAATTAACATGAAGAAAATAACTTTTCTATACTGTAGTACGAAAGTTATTAAAAGCTTAAGGCTGCGAGATATGAGCATTGATTTTATAGAGAATTTTGTGGGTTGTACGAAGAGTAATTTATGGATTTTATGGGCTAAAACTATTGACATGCCTAATGTTATTAGCAGTAGTAAACAAGCTATAACAATATATGTGGAGGTTTTTTTTATCTCTTTTGTCCATGCAAGTGGGTTATAAGTAGTCAGAAGGAGTTTATGGCCTGCTATAAGTCTTGGAAATATAACAATTCCTTGGTTAGTTATGGGGGATTTCAAATGTGTATTAAGGACTGAGGAAAAGAAGGGTGGAAGAGCCTCGCGACAGGCTGTAATTTCAGAATTTGGCACATGGGTTAGTGACAATGAGCTAGTTGAGGCTGAAGCCTTTGGAAGGAAGATGACTTGGTCTAATCGAAGGTTGGGTGTGGGCAGAATCGTTGAGAAGCTAGATAGGGATTTCACTAATGATGCTTGGCTCATACGTTTTCGTAATTGGAGGTATGTGGTTATGAACAGAGACATCTCTGATCATGATCCTATGTTTGGTTTTCCTTTTGAAACACATAGACCTACTCGAGCTCCCTTTAGAATTCACAAGATGTGGTTCAATCAGCTAGCTTTATGGAGGTAGTTAAGCTCAGTTGGATGTCTCCCATTGACGAAACTGACGCCTTTATATTCAGTAGTAAACTTAAGAGATTAAAGCAAGTTGTGAAGGAGTGTAACGTGAATGTCTTTGGCAATGTTCACGTTAGAATCAAGAAGGCTGATTTGAAGTTGGAGATAGCACAGACTGCTTCTGATGAGAACCAGTAAGACTCTAGGAAGTTTGATGAGTTAACAGAAGCCCTGAATGAGGTGGAGAAGGCCAGACTTGAACTGGCTATCATGTTAAAACAAAAGGCAAAGAGTACTTGGATGATGGATGGGGACAACAACACTAGCTTCTTCCACAACAATATTAGAAGAAGTAGAAACAACTGTTTTATTTCTAACCCTGTTTCTGATGCAGGTACAAGGATGGTGGATCCAGTTCAAATTCGTGATCGTATCTTACAATACTACACGGATAAGTTTAATGATGCAGGAACTGTGATTGAGCCCTCAATCTTAACTATGCTCATGAGTCAATTTCAGATGCAGAAAGTCTTGCAATGGATGCAGTTCCGGACATGGGGGAAATAAAAAGGGCAGTCTTTGATTTAGGGGCTGAAAGTGCGCCAGGGCCTGATGGTTTTTATGGAATGTTCTATCAAAAGTGCTGGGACATTATTGAAAAGGACCTAGTCCTTTCAATTCAGACTTGCTGGAAGTGTCAGTACATTCCAAATGGTATTAACTCTAGCTTGATCATCTTACTTCCAAAGGAGAAGGGCGCTGATAAGCTTCGAAATTTCAGGCCAATTGGCTTAAGTAACATCTTCTTTAAAATTATTACCAAGATTCTGGCTAGCAGGATTGGAAGTGTTCCTGAAAGGCTTATTTCCGAGGAGCAGGTGGCTTTTATGAAGGGAAGAAACATCCATGAAAACATTAGTTTAGCCTCTGAGATGATCAATGAGATCGAAGTGGATAGGAAGTTTGGTAATGTGGGATTAAAGATGGATATTCCCAGGCTTTTGACACTGTCAGCTGGAAGTTTGTCAATTATGTTTTCAAGATCTATGGCTTTTCAGATTGGTGGTGCTCCTGGATAAGTGCCATTCTTAATTCGGCTCGTATTTCAGTTCTCATCAATGGAAATCCAGAGGGCTATTTCAAGATAAACCGTGGTTTGAGGCAAGGCGATCCTTTATCCCCCTTGATTTTTGTACTTATTGAGGATGTCTTGAGTAGGAATATACTCGGATGTTTGAGCAGAGGAAGATGTCGCATATGGTTACAAGAAAAAGAGTCACACCAACGCATATATTTTTTGCTGATGACATCCTTATCTTTTGTAAGGCCAATATGAAGAGTATGCGTAATTTAAGGGAACTGCTAGCCCAGTATCAATCTGTTTCGAGGCAAGCTGTTAGCACATCCAAGAGCAAGTTTTACTTTGGGGGAGGAAAACAAGCCAAGAAGAGACGAATCGTAAATTTTTGGAATTTTCAACCCTCAACTTTTCTTGATAGATATCTGGGGGTCCAACTTATGCCTGGATCAGTCAAGTATGCTCATGTTCGGCCAGTAGTGGAGAAAATCATGGACAAATTAGCTGGTTGGGTTGGTACTTTACTTTCCTTTTCAGGCAAGGTTGGTTCTTGTAAGATCGGTCATCTCTAGTTACGCAATTCATTCCATGGCAGTTTATAAATGGCCTCTTAGGATCATTGCAGACTATGAAAGAGCTATAAGGAACTTTATTTGGATGGGAGACTCAAAAGTTAGAAGGAAAATGGTAATAGCTTACGATAATATTTGCTGCCCGTTGATTGAAGGGGGTTTAAAGATGAAAGTGATGAACAAAGCAATGTTAATGAAACTATGGTGGAATATTAAAAATTCAAATAAGAAGTGGGCTAAATTTTTTAGAGCTAAATTCTTTAAGATAAATGGGGAACTGATAGATTACGGCTTTAAGTCCTCCATTATGCCAGGAATTAGATGGATTTATAATGAAGTGGAAAGGAATACTAGATGCATGATTGGTAATGGGTAGGAAACTTCCATTTTCTTCGATAAATGGTGTGGTCAGAATAGTTTAGCTATCTCATTGGGTATACCACAGGCTAGGAGGAATGATTTTTCCTCTAAGATGTCTCTCCTGATTAGTGATGGTTCTTGGAATATCCCTCTCTGTGTTAAAGAAAGAATGATTGAAGCTGGAATATATATACATTATTTGCCTGAGCCAAGTATTGAACCCTACAGAAGGGTCTGGGTCCCAGAGAAGAAGGGTAACTTTAGTGTACGATCTGCTAGACACCTGATCAGAAATGTCCGTCCTGTGAGCCAAACAGCAAAGCTAATTTGGAGAACAATTGTCAATCCTGCACTTGCTGCTCAATCCTGGAAGGTAATAAATATTGATTGTTGTGCTACTCTCGATAAGGTAACTAGCAGGTTTAAAGTCCCGTTGTGTTCTAGATGTGTTTACTGCAAGGCTGAAGAGGAATCAATGGTTCATGTTACCTGAAGCTGTGTTTTCGCTAGGAGAGGCTGGAAGTGGCTAGCTGAAATCTTTTAATTGGCCCCAAATTATGATCTTATCACTTCTTATGCTGTGTCAAAGAGGAAGAGCAGAATGGTCAAGGACCTCTGGACTGTGGCTAACTTGGCCATGAGAGTGGAATTATGGAATCTCCGCAATAAGATGGTGTTTGAGGGGCACATCTCAGTTGGACTCAGCTCAAAATGCGAGTCTATCAACATATTAATGAGAATTCTATGCGCATGAAGGGTCACATGCACAATACTTGTTATGACTTGCGCATCCTCAAGTACTTCAAAGTGACCTTTCATTGCGTTAAGTTCGCGGTCCCAATATGCTGTGCTTGGAGGCCTCCAGAGTTGGGGGTGATCCTTCTATGATGTGATGGGGCTTCTTTTGGTAATCCGGGCCCAGCCGGGGCGGGAGTAGTGGTTAGAGATTATAACGGAAGCGTTATTGGAGCTATCTCAGTTGGGCTTGGATCTGCCTCCAACTATATAGCTGAATTACATGCGATTCTTTATGGACTAGAGTGGTCCCAGCAATGGAATTACACTAGTATTCTAATCAGGTCGGACTAGAGTAGTGCAATCATGGATTTCACAGGGGACTCGGTTCCTTGGTTCATGCGGAATAGATGGTTAGCCGCCAAGTCAAAGCATTATTCGGTGCGCTTCGATCATGCTTGTCGAGAGATTAATTTTGCAGCAGACAACATGGCTAAGCGAGGTTGTCTTTTGAATTCTGGGGAAAGAGAGAGCTATTTGGGTAGGCTAAGTTTTCTCAACGTAATTGAGGTGCCAGAAAAAATGTACTTTCGTTTCAATTAGTTTTTTTGTGTTCTGTTCTTTTTTTAGAAGCTTTATAGCTTCCTAGTTTTGTATCCTACATTTTTTGTAGCTTTTTTCTTTTAATACAATGGGAGTTAACCAAAAAAAAATAACATGAAAATAATGAGTAGTGTAGATAGGTTTGTTTCTTAGCTTACGTTTTATAACACACATTTGTTTAACAGTTTGATTTTCCTCCCAAAAACTAAACGTATTGTCAAGACTCGGAAGAAAAGTACCACAATGCCCGATGACTAGTCATCCAAGGTCAATATGACAATGCATGGACAACAAAATATTCGAAGACGAAATATAAATTTTTTTATGCAATCAACAAGACAAAATTTAATTCCGGTTGGGTGACCAAACCCCATTTCAGTTTCCAATTTTTTTGTATTCGAAAGGGGAAGAAAATAACCGGATAATAGTGGCGGAAAGCTGGGATACTGTTCTATTTGGCCAATTAATAAGGGGTTTCTTTTTAATAGCCCACTCGAATTTTAGAAAATATATTGGATTGCCTTCATTGATAATAGCTAAAAACATCAGTCATATCTTATTATTTCAACCCCCGGAGTGGAATGAGGATTGGAGGGAGTGGGGTAGAGAAATGCATGTTAAATGCACCTATAATGGTGTTCAATTATCCGAAATGGAATTTCCAAAAAATTGGTTAACAAAGGGTATTCAGATAAAGATCCTATACCCTTTATATCTGAAACCTTGGAACAGTTCTAAGCAACGATCCCATCATAGAAATCCAAGGGGAACAAAGGAAAATCTTACCTTTTGACATTCTGGGGGATGAAAACTGAATTTTCTTTTGGTTCTCCTCGAAGACGACCTTTTTTTAAAACCCATTTTTAAAGAACTAGAAAGAAAAGAAAAGAAAAACACACACAAAGTTTTTGAGGTCTAAGAGTTTTCCAAGGAAAAACAAAAGGGTTTCTAAAGGACTCAAAAGAAAAAGAAAGCTGGACTCATAAAAATGATTTCTTTCTAAAAAAAAGAATCAAAGAGCTTGGCAAAATAAATCCAATTTTATTACTTGGATTGAGAAAAGTATATGAACCGAGTGAAAATAAAAAAGTTTCTCTCAAAAAAAAAAGATAGTTCATGAATCGTTCAATATATTTATTAGGTTGAGATATCCTCTTAAGTCCCTATTTCCAATGAATTTTTCTTTTTTCAACAAGAAAAATAAAAATCGGAATTTTAGATTTCTCTACGAAGAACGAAGAGAATCTAAGGATGGCCAACCTTGATTTTGTAATGGGTTAGCAGGAAAATTAATCTGTGACATAATAATCTCTGGGTGTATAGAGTTTTGGATTCCTAGAATTTCCTTTGGCTCACTTTTGGATACGTAAGCTATTTGAATTGTCCTTTACATATCTCTTGTAATCCAACTCAATCTATTTCTTGCTTATGCGGATTAAAAAAGTACACATTAAGATCATTTATTTGCGATTGATTGAAGTCAACTAGACAATCCGTTTCAATGTTTGAAGTTGATTCATGATCAAACCATCATTTATCATGACTCCTTACACAAAAATTGGATATTTTTGTTGTTCATGGATTTTTCTCTTCGCGATGTATTTGCAATTGATATCGTCATTTGTATTTGGGTTTTGATTATCATCTTATATCTTGGTATTTTTGATAATCTTGTAAGCATCTAATCATTATTTTGATTTGAATAAATTGAAATGTGATTCCATAAAAAAATCAATTTGATAACTTTTACCTGCTTAATAGTTTTGGTTCGTAGTTTTTTGAACTCCCTAGATATTCACCTCCTCATGAATCACACAAACCTCACACTAATACCCAAAGTAGAACATCCATCAAAACCATCACAATTCAGACCCATAAGCCTTTGCAAAGTCATCTGTGTGGAAATTTATCCACAAACCTGGAAACTTAGAAAACTAAAAACTCATTGGAGGCCTTCGTATATCTCAGAAAGCGCCTTCCATATTGCACCTGATGTATGCGGACGAACTCCTAATTACGTAAAGCATCCACATAAAACAACAATCACCTCAAGAATCTTCTCCGCTCTTACGACACTTATGTAGGGCATATAATTAATACTTCCAAATCCACTATTATTCACCATACGAGATTGGGCCAACATGAAGTGGATAATATACATCAATTATTTGGAATTCCTACAACTTCAAACCCTCCTATATATTTAGGGGTTCAGTTCAAACATGGAAGATCTTCTCGGTACATTTTTGAACCCCTGCTCCAAAGGTTAGCAAGAAAGGAGAAAGGATGAATGACAAAATTCCTCACGCCCGCAGGCAGGTTAGTACTCATTAAAACCTCTGTTACACCTACCTCTAACCACCTCATGCAAACTCAAATTTTTTCCAACCATGTGCACAAACAAATAGACCATATCACTAGGATTTTTTTTTTGGGACAAAACTCCTCAATTAAAAAGCTTCATCCTCTTGGTTGGGATAAATTATCCAAACCAGTCTCAGAAGGTGGGCTTGGAATTAGAAAACGTAGTGAACATAACAAAGCACTACTTATAAAAAAGATTTGGAATTTGCATGATCATTCTGACTCCATCTTTGCCAAACTATATCATGAGAAATATCTTAGGCAAAAACCAAAATTTCAAAACTCCACTCCCACTCCCTTTTCTTCTAGTGCTCAATGGAAACAATTAAATTCACTCATACCTATCTTCCAAAATCTTATTTTTTATTCAGTGAGAAATGGACTAACAACCCCTATCCAGGATAACTAGATCCCATATTTCCCCAACCTTGACCCGATGCATTGCTACCCTATCCAAACTGTACCAGATATCATTGATCCTTTAACTCACAAATGGATACATGATAAGCTCGACAACCTACTGCCAGTTGCAAAACAAAAAATTATAAACATCCACCTACCCCAAGACATCCACCAAGATAGGATCATTTGGACACACTCAAAATCCGGAAAATACACAACCGCTTTAGGATACAAATGTCTTACCAAGAAGTAAACAACCAACTCAATCAAACCCACTACCATCATCCCAATTTCTGTGGACTTTACCATGTCCACCAAAAATACAACTTTTTTTGTGGAAAACAATCAATAAAGGTCTACCAACCTTTTCCATCCTCTCCCGCATTCGAATCACCAATTCTAACCTTTGTACCCAATGTAACAAAGAACCAGAAACGGCGGACCACTTGCTCATATACTGTCCAATAGCAAGCTTAGCCTGGAATACCCTTCTATCTCGCCTTTCGAGTAATCAGCACGATAACAATAACCTTCCAGCTTTTATCTCTCCACAAACAACCATTACTCAAATCCTAAAACAATCGCCCCCCACCACAACCATAAACTCCATATGTTTTCTCTTTTGGTCTTTATGGTTGACCAGAAATGAGCGCATATTCCTCCAGATGCAACTAACTTCAGAGGGTATTGTTTTGAGAGCATTTACCCAGCAACAGGAGTTCTCCTGATTAAGGGCCCTTCTACTGGTTACCCCTGGCAAACCACCTACTACTAATCCATCAAACACCAGAAGAAGAACAAAAATCATATCAGTGGGCTGGACCAGTCCTACCTTGGAATGAATTGAAATCAACACAAATGGAGCCGCAGGAGGACACCCAGTTATAACAGGATCATGATTCATATGCAGAAACTCAGAGACAAGAATAGTTTTAACAATGGCACAACCGCTCGGAATCACAAGTGCCTTATCAGCGGAAACCTGGGCAATGCTACTAGCCTCCAGAAATACAACCACTAGAGCATGGACGAAAGTCATCTTCGAGACGGACGCGGAAAACCTCCTGAGATTCCTAACAACTCCCACGGAACCGCCATATATTTCAGGCATGATTACAGAGATCAAGCTTAAAACGCATCAAATTCCTCAATGCATTATCCAACATAACTATAGGGAACGCAACCAAGCAACTGATGGACTCGCTAATCATGCCGCAAATGCCACCCAAACGGGGAATTTGTTAACCAAAGTATGAGACCATACAATCCCAAGTTTCTTTAACCAAATTGTACTTAATGACTCTATGGGTATCACTTATCCTCGTGTAATTTCTATCTAGGATTAATAAATTTATGCTTATGCTTCAAAAAAATAATCTGCTTAGAAAAAAAAAGGAAGACAATTTTTACTATGGTTTGGCTTTGATATATATGTAGCATATCAAACTTGATGAGTTTTGGATATCGTGTGAGCTTGTATAGGTACCTGGATTATTATTTATAACAGAATAAAAAGCATCAACTCTCATTTAAGGTATATTTTTGGATTAAATTCATATCCAGGTGACCAGATTTAGTTCAAGTGGGTCACATCTATGGTTATCCTTGTTTATTTTCCAAAATACATAAAAAGGATCTAAACACCAAGGTAATCATTGTTGGTGTACCAAAATCCCATCCATACTATCATTTGTAAAAAAAAACATTTGAAAGAAAAATGAGATAAAAACCCAATTTCCATTTATAATGTTTAAATTTAGTTTTTATTACTTTTTAAAATGCCACTCTTACCTTTCTTTTTATACCATCGGGTTATTCTTCTTTTTATTCTTCTTCTCTCTTCCTTTTTATGCCTCCTTCTCCTCCGCACCACCATCACCACCAGCAACAGTATCTTCACCGCCACCAAACCAATGAGAAAAGATAGATCGGCAGCAACAACACCTCCGCCTCCTCCACCAACACCTCCTTCTCCTTTTATTTTACTTTTATGTTCATCAAAAGTAGCTCCGCCACCCATATCCACAACTAACAATACCTCCATCTCCTCCACCAACACCACCAGCACCTTCTTCTCTTCCTAGGTCCTGATTTTATATCAACAACACCTCCTCCTTCTTATCTTTTCTCCCCCACCACTACACGTCCAGATCCGCCACCAACAACACCTCTTCCTCCTTCTATCCTCTATAAACATCACCAACACCTCCATATCATCATCGTCGAAAATCATCATCAAAAAATAACGATACATCATCATTATCGAAATTAGGGTTTTGTGTTGGTGAAATGTCAAAAAAATGATGAAAGCAAATTTGGTTTCATCAAATTTTACAGAAAATAAAAAATGTTAAAACCACTGTTTGCATTGGTGAAATGTCAGAAAAATAATGAAACCAAATTTAGTTTCATCAAATTTTACAAAAACTAAACAACGTTGAAACCAATGTTTGTGTTGGTGAAATGTCAGAAAATGTTAAAACCAAATTTGGTTTCATCAATTTTTATAAAAATATACAATGTTAAAACCAATGTTTGTGCTGGTGAAAACAATAAGTTTTGGTGAAACCATATTTGGTTTCATATGATTTTTACCTATTTTTTATCGTGAACCCAACGTTTTAATGGTGAAACAATACGTTTATGTTGAAACCAAATTTGGTTTCAAATAATTTTTTCCTAGATTATTCAGTTTGATGGATTTGGTTTCTTCGTTGAAATGACAATTTTATATTGAAACCAAATTTGTTTCATCATTTTTATGCCTAATATTTATCGTTAGAACCAATGTTTTAGTAATATGGTAAGTTTTTAATGGTGGTGTTGATAATAGTGTTGGTCGGTGGTGGTGTTTGCCGGTTGATGATGGTGCGATAATGGTGGTGTTGGTGTTGGTGGTTGAAGTTGTGTTGGTTGTTGTTGTTGTCTATGGTGTTGGTTGTTGGTGGTGCTGGTTGGTGGGTGTTGGTTCTGGTT
>JAJJMC010025283.1:0-16252 GCA_023531435.1 Papaver californicum | reverse complement strand
TTCAAAGTTAGAAATACTTAAACTTAAAGAAGATAAAGACCTCCTCTGGTTTGAAAAACCTCTTGTTACTCTTCTTTTCGACTATAAACGATGGAATCGCCCATTGCGATATATAAAAAATGATCAATTTGAAGATGCTGTACGAGACGAAATGTCACACTTTTTTTTTTTTACATGTGAAAGTGATGGAAAAGAAAGAATATCTTTTACATATCCACCTAGTTTGTCAATCTTTTTGGAAATGATAAAAAGAAAGATACTTTTGTCCACAACAGAAAAAAGCTCTTCTGAAGAATTGTATAATCATTGGGTTTATACCAATGAAAAAAAAAGAAGAACATAAACAACGCATTTTTCAATAGAATTGATGCTCTAGAAAGAGGGTCTCTGAAACTGGATGTACTTGAAAAAAGGATTAGATTATGCAATGATGAAACTGAACAAGAATGCCTGCCTGAAGGGTATGATCCTTTTTTGAATGGAACCCGCCGCGGAAGCGAAAAAAAAAAAAAGTATTTCAACTCAAGTTTGAATATGAATGAGGCTTTCTCGGCCGAAGGTTGGATTTGGATAAATAAATTTCATAATATATTTCCCACAAACTACCAAGAATTGGAAGAAAAAAAGGAAAAATTGGAGGGAAAATCCTTCCTTCCAGAAGAAGGAAAACTTAATTCAGAAAATGGAACGAAATTTTTATTTGATGCGGTTACACCTGATAGAAATAATCAAAGAATTATAAAAGAATCCATTGGAATAAAAGAAATACGTAAAGAGGTTCCTCAACGGTCATACAAATTGATTACCAGTTTGGAGCAACAAGACGGAGAAATTGAAGAAGAAACGGCGGAGGATCATGAAATTAGGTCAAGAAAGGCCAACCATGTAGTAATTTTTACAGATACCGAACGTACAAATAGTACAACGAATACTAATGATGAAGTAGAAGAAGTTTTTGTCCTACGTTATTCGCAAGAATCGGATTTTCGTCGAGATATAATCAAAGGATCTATGCGCGCTCAAAGACGTAAAACAGTTATTTGGGAACCGTTTCAAACAAATATCCATTCCCCCCTTTTTTTGGACAGAATCTACAAAAAGGTTTTTTTTTCCGCTGATACCTCCAGAATTTGGAATCTTCTTTTTAAGAATTGGATGATAAAAAGTACGGAATTCCAAAATTCAAGTTTTGAGGAAGAAGCAAAGGAAAAGGATCAAAAAAGGAAGAAGAAAGGGGAAGAAAATGACCGGCTAGCAGTGGCGGAAAGCTGGGATACTGTTCTATTTGGTCAATCAATAAGGGGTTGCTTGTTAATAGCCCACTCAATTTTTAGAAAATATATTGGATTGCCTTCATTGATAATAGCTAAAAACATCAGCCGTATCTTATTATTTCAACCCCCGGAGTGGAACGAGGATTGGAGGGAGTGGGGTAGAGAAATGCATGTTAAATGCACCTATAATGGTGTTCAATTATCCGAAATGGAATTTCCAAAAAATTGGTTAACAGAGGGTATTCAGATAAAGATCCTATACCCTTTCTATCCGAAACCTTGGAACAGCTCTAAGCAACGATCCCATCATAGAAATCCAAGGGGAACAAAGGAAAATTCTTGCTTTTTGACAGTCTGGGGGATGGAAACTGAATTTCCTTTTGGTTCTCCTCGAAGACGACCTTCGTTTTTAAAACCCATTTTTAAAGAACTAGAAAACAAAATAAGAAAAAAAAAAACACAAAGTTTTCGAGGTTTAAGAGTTTTACAAGAAAAAACAAAAGGGTTTCTAAAGGACTCAAAAGAAAAAGAAAGCTGGACTCATAAAAAGGATTTCTTTCTAAAAAAAAGAATAAAAGAGCTTGGCAAAGTAAATCCAATTCTATTAGTTGGATTGAAAAAAGTATATGAATCGAGTGAAAATAAAAAAATTTCTCTCAAAGAAAATAAGATAGTTCATGAATCGTCCAGTCGAATTAGATCAATGTATTGGACAAATTATTCACTAACAGAAAAAAAAATGGAGGATCTGGCTGATAGGACAAGTACAATTAAGAATCAAATGGAAAAAATAATAAATGACAAGAAAAAAAAATTTCTAATTCCAGATAGAAATATTAATCCTAACGATACAAGTTGTAACGATAAAAGATTAGAAGCGCCAAAAAATTTTTGGCAGATATTCCAAAGAAGAAGTGCTAGATTAATACGTAAACGACACTCTTTTTTTAATTTTTTGATTGAAAAGATATATATGGACACCCTTCTATATCTCATTAATATTCCCAGGATCAATGCAAAATTTTCCCTAGACTTAAAAAAAGGGGAGATTGATAAAAAAAGTTACAACGATGAAATAAAGAAAGAAGGAGTGGAAGAAAAAAAAAAAAAAAGAATTCCTGTTATTTCGACTAAAAAGAGGGCACTTTCTAATATAAGTAATAAGAATTTACATCATTTTTGTGCCCCAGTTGATTTGTCACAGGCATATGTATTTTACAAATTATCACAAACCCAAGTGATTAACAAATATCACATGAGATCTGTACTTCAATATAATGGAACGTCTTTTTTTCTTAAGGATAGAATAAAGCATTTTTTTGGAACACAAGGAATACTTTATTCTGAATCAAGACATAAAAAACTTAGCAATTTTGAAACGAATGGGTGGAAAAATTGGTTAAACGGTCATTATAACTATAAATATAATTTATCGAAGATTACATCGTCTCAATTAGTTCTGCAAAAACAACGAAATGGAGTCAATCAAAGTCATACAATTTCAAACAAGGCATCAACAAAATTGGATTCATATGAACAAAAAAATTTATGTCATTATAAGAAGAAAAATGCTTATGTGATGGATTCATTATCGAGTAAAACCAAAAGTTTTAAAAAACAGTATGGATATGATCTGTTATCACAGAAATATATCAATTATAGAGAAGGTAAGGATTCATATATTTCTCTAGCACCATTACAAGTAAAGGGAAGCCTCAAAATTCCCTATAACTACAACACAAATAAACCCCCAATTTTTTCTATGCCGGCAGGCATATATATGAGTCATTATCTAGGAGAAGATTGTATTGTTGATACGGATAAAAATCCAGATAGAAAATATTTTGATTGGAGAATCATTTCTTTTTGTCTTATAAAGAAGATCGATATTGAGGCTTGGGCTAATATGGATACTGAGACCCGCATGAATAAAAATACTAAAACAGGAACTAACTATTATTCAATCATTAATCAAATTGATACGAAGGATCTTTCGTATCTTGCGATTGATAAACAAATAAAACTATCAAGTGGAAAATTTGTTTTTTTTGATTGGATGGGAATGAATGAAGAAATACTAAACCGCCCCATATCAAATCTGCAACTTTGGTTCTTCCCAGAATTGTTGGGGCTATATGATGCATATAGGATTAAACCGTGGATTATACCAACAAAATCACTTCTTTTCCATTTTAATGGAAATAAAAACACTAGTGAAAAGAAAAAAAAAAAAGATCTTGAATTAGAAAATAAAAATAAAGAAGAAAAAGAAGAATCAGCCCAAGAAGATCTTGGATCAGATCTATCAAACCAACAAAAAGAGGTTAAAGAGGATTATAGTGACTCATACATGAAAAAGAGTAGAAATCAAAATAAATGGAAGAGCACCACAGAAGCGGAACTTGATTTCTTCCTGAAAAGATATTTTCTTTTTCAACTGAGATGGCATGGTTCTTTGGATCAAAGAATAATCAATAGTATCCAGATATATTGTCTCCTGCTTAGACTGAACAATCCAAAGCAAATAGCGATATCCTCTATTCAAAGAGGAGAAATGCGTCTGGATATATTGCTGATTCAAAAAAGATCTAAATCTTACAGAATTGATAAACAAAGGAGTATTGATTATTGAACCTGTTCGCCTGTCTATACAAGGGGATGGACTATTTATTATGTATCAAACCATAGTTATTTCACTGGTCCATAAGAGTAATCACCAAACTAATATAAAAAACCAACAAAAAGAAAACGGTTATAAGAATTCTTTTGATGAATCCATTAAAAGACATAGACATGAAAGGGTGCTTGAAAAGAGAGATGAAAAAAATTATGCTTTTGTTGTTCCTGAAAATATTTTAGCTCCTAGATGTCGTAGAGAATTGAGAATTCGAATTTGTTTAAACTCAGAAAAAATAAATGTTTTGGATAGAAAGAAAACATTTTACAATAAGAACAACATAAGGAACTGCGGCACTTTTTTGGAGGAGAGCAAGCATCTTGATAAAGATCCAAAGAATTTCGATAGAGATAGAAATAAATTTCTGAAATTGAAATTTATTCTTTGGCCAAATTATCGATTAGAGGATTTAGCTTGTATGAATCGCTATTGGTTTGATACCAGTAATGGAAGTCGTTTCAGTATGTCAAGGATATCTATGTATCCACGATTTACCATTAATTGATGGTAAATCTCCTTCCTATCTATAACGTGCCAGATATGGCATGATATATGAAGGCAAACAAATGTACCCGCACGTTTGTGTTATATTAATTTCTATTCTGGTTTCCCGTATAGGATACTTTATTCAATGACCTAAAAATCTTCTTCGGATCAATTTTTCCCTTTCTTTTTTTGTGGGGGAGTTGAAGAACTCGACCACCCTTTTGTATCTATATCCGAATGAAATTGCAAATTGGATTAATTCATTCAATTTGAAAGGAAAAGGTAGTATATAAAAAAATTTGTGTATACCTGAACTAGATTCAAAAACCGGTATTATTTTTACTGATCGATAAACTCCATTTTTGTCTAAAAGAAAAAAGGGAGAAGCGCTCTTTTTATGAGAAAAAAAGCATTCATCTCGGTTATTTCGCAAGAAGAAAAAGAATAAAACTAAGGGGTCCGTTGAATTCCAAGTATTCAGTTTCACCAATAAACTGCGCAGACTCACTTTCCATTTGGAATAGCACAAAAAAGACTTTTTATCTCAGAGAGGTCTAGGGAAAACTCTGGGAAAACGGCAACGGTTGCTGGCTTATTTGTAAAAAAAAATAGAATACGTTATAAAGAATTAATTGGTCGGTTGGATATTCGGGAGCCAAAGACTAGTTAAGTTAATTTTCAGATTTCGTTTGAATTATTTGATTTATTAGATCTTGAATTTTTATGAACTTTGTTTCGTTTTCAGCAATTCATGGAATAATGAATCGGGGAAAAAATATGACTGTATCAGCTACAAGAAAAGACCTCATGATAGTCAATATGGGTCCTCACCACCCATCGATGCATGGCGTTCTTCGACTCATCATTACTCTAGATGGTGAAGACGTTATTGACTGTGAACCTATATTGGGTTATTTACACAGAGGGATGGAAAAAATAGCGGAAAACCGAACAATTATCCAATATCTGCCTTATGTAACACGTTGGGATTATTTAGCTACTATGTTTACCGAGGCAATAACGGTAAATGGACCAGAACAGCTGGGAAATATTCAAGTTCCTAAAAGAGCCCGTTATATCAGAGTCATTATGTTGGAACTGAGTCGTATAGCCTCTCATTTATTATGGCTTGGCCCTTTTATGGCGGATATAGGTGCGCAGACTCCTTTCTTCTATATTTTCAGAGAGAGAGAATTGATATATGATCTATTCGAAGCTGCCACAGGTATGCGAATGATGCATAATTTTTTTCGTATCGGAGGAGTAGCTGCTGATCTACCTCATGGCTGGATAGATAAATGTTTAGATTTCTGCGATTATTTTTTAACCGGGATTGCTGAATATCAAAAGCTTATTACGCAAAATCCAATTTTTTTAGAACGCGTTGAGGGGGTAGGCGTTGTTGGTGGAGAGGAGGCAATAAATTGGGGTTTATCAGGACCAATGCTACGAGCTTCCGGAATACAATGGGATCTTCGTAAAGTCGATCATTATGAGTGTTACGACGAGTTTGACTGGGAAGTACAATGGCAAAAAGAAGGGGATTCATTAGCCCGTTACTTAGTCCGAATCGGTGAAATGACAGAATCCATAAAAATAATTCAACAAGCTTTGGAAGGAATTCCGGGAGGGCCCTATGAAAATTTAGAAGCCCGACGCTTTGATAAAGCAAGGGATTCCGATTGGAATGATTTTGACTATAGATTTATTAGCAAAAAAACATCTCCTACTTTTGAATTGTCGAAACAAGAACTTTATGTGAGAGTAGAAGCCCCAAAGGGGGAATTGGGGATTTTTCTGATAGGGGATCATAGTGCTTTTCCTTGGAGATGGAAAATTCGTCCTCCGGGTTTTATCAATTTGCAAATTCTTCCTCAGTTAGTTAAAAGAATGAAATTGGCTGATATTATGACGATACTAGGTAGTATAGATATCATTATGGGAGAAGTTGATCGTTAATATGATAATTGATACGACAGAATTACAGGCTATCAATTCTTTTTCCAGATTGGAATCCTTAAAAGGGGTCTATGGTCTTATATGGTTGCTTGTCCCTATTTTTACTCCTGTATTGGGAATCACGATAGGAATACTAGTTATTGTGTGGTTAGAAAGAAAAATATCTGCGGGGGTACAACAACGTATTGGACCCGAATACGCGGGTCCTTTGGGAATTCTTCAAGCTCTAGCAGACGGGACAAAACTCCTTTTTAAAGAGGATCTTCTCCCATCTAGAGGAGATTTTTTTTTATTCAGTCTCGGACCCTCTATAGCAGTCATATCCATTTTACTAAGTTATTCAGTAATTCCTTTTGGATATCGTCTTGTTTTAGCTGATCTCAGTATAGGTGTTTTTTTATGGATTTCTATTTCAAGTATTGCTCCTATTGGACTTCTTATGTCAGGATATGGTTCAAATAATAAATATTCTTTTTTGGGTGGTCTACGAGCTGCTGCTCAATCGATTAGTTATGAAATACCATTAACTCCATGTGTGTTATCAATATCTCTACGTGTGATTCGTTGGGGCATGAACTTTTACCTCATTTTTTCTAGGAAAGAAGTTGAATGGAGTGAATAGAGATTCTTTTTTTTTATTCGTCATTCGGGGTGATGACCTAAACCAGATAGTTATATGAGTGAAACAAAACAGCTTAGAAATTAGCAGTAAAAAGGTTGAGACTCATTCCCTATGTACAAGAGCTAAGCAAAAAAAGAGAAATTACCCCAAGGTTGGTTGATTAGTCATCACGGTTTGAAGCGGGTAGAAAAGATCAACTGGCTGGAGTTTTGTTTTAACTATTCTATTATATTGTATGTATTACCATACCGGGGATCGAGCAAAAATGAGTGGACGGTTAGGAACACCAAGATACACAAAGGATTAGTAACGGAGATAATGGAAGTTACCAAAAAAGGTATTTCTGCATAAACGGAATCATACTGGGGCTTTAAGTTGGTAGAAACAATCAAGTAGTACTTCCCCACGATCCCGATCCCGAGTATGGTCCTATCCACAGGTTAAATAAATAATTATCAGGAACGAAGTAATCCTTTTTTTTAAGCCCACTTTTACTTTTCGTAGAAAGAAGCATAGGAACGAAATAAATAGGTTGAAATACCTACTTAGACAACGAGTATTTTATTCAAGGATTAAGTTATTACTGAATAAAGACAAACTAAAATAAGAAAGGATAAGATCAATTCGGAAGCACCCTTTTTTTCTATTATAGCAGACGGAATTGCATTGGTTTAATTTGTGACTCCTCGATACATCTTGATTCTATCTATCCTACTAACACATAGCGAGATAATACCGAACCAGTCCTTAGATTTAGTTAAGGCCATCGAGGAGCCGTATGAGACTGAAGTCTCATGTACGGTTCTGCAATAGCGATGGAAGCAGTGATGTTATCACCTACTATAATTATCTAACAGTTCAAGTACAGTTGATATAGTTGAGGCGCAGTCAAAATATGGTTTTTGGGGGTGGAATCTGTGGCGTCAACCTATAGGTTTTGCAGTTTTTGTAATTTCTTCCCTAGCAGAATGTGAGAGATTACCCTTTGATTTACCAGAAGCCGAAGAAGAATTAGTAGCAGGTTATCAAACCGAATATTCAGGTATCAAATTTGGTTTATTTTATGTTGCTTCCTATCTAAATCTACTAGTTTCTTCATTATTTGTAACAGTTCTTTATTTAGGAGGTTGGAATCTTTCTCTTCCGTACATATTTCTTCCTCATTTCGAAATTAATGAAGTGGGTGGAGTCTTTGGAATGACAATTGGTATTTTTATTACATTAGCTAAAGCTTATTTGTTCCTGTTCATTCCTATTACAACAAGATGGACTTTACCTAGGATGAGAATGGACCAACTATTAAATCTTGGGTGGAAGTTTCTTTTACCTATTTCTCTAGGTAATCTATTATTGACAACTTCTTTCCAACTCTTTTCACTCTAAGGGCATACGATATTCTATTCTCGATTTAGAACTTCTCTCAAACAAGAGAAAGAAACTTCAAATTATTCATAGATATTCACGATATGCTCCCTATGGTAACTGGGTTCATTAATTATGGTCAACAAACAGTAAGAGCTGCAAGGTATATTGGTCAAAGTTTCATGATTACCTTATCCCACACGAATCGTTTACCCGTAACTATTCAATATCCTTATGAAAAATTGATCACATCTGAGCGTTTCCGCGGTCGAATCCACTTTGAATTTGATAAATGCATTGCTTGTGAAGTATGTGTTCGTGTATGCCCTATAGATCTGCCTGTTGTTGATTGGAAATTGGAAACGGATATTCGAAAAAAACGATTGCTTAACTATAGTATTGATTTTGGAATCTGTATTTTTTGTGGGAACTGCGTCGAGTATTGTCCAACAAACTGTTTATCAATGACTGAAGAATATGAACTTTCTACATATGATCGTCATGAATTGAATTATAATCAAATTGCTTTGGGTCGGTTACCAATGACAGTAATTGGAGATTACACGATTCGAACCATTATGAATTCCACTCAAATAAAAAAAGCCACGGGTAAACTCCTTGATTCAAGAACTATTACCGATTACTAAGATTCCGTTTTAATCTAAAGGAGCGGATCTTCTTTTATTTTGTTCGGTTAATAACGAAAAAAAACCAGCTCTTATTTATTGGTGATTCGCGAGAATCACGGCTTACTTTGGATAAAAAAGAATTGAATATATCCGCGATAATTTCGAAATATATGAATATATAAGCAATCGGATAGAGAAATGGAATGAATTAATCTATCTACATCAACCCACACCCCGTATAGGATTTAATAAAAAAGTCACTTATCATAAAAACAGGGTAACTTTCCTTTTCTGGTCTAGTCAATAAGATTATGAAACATTTCGACTTATTTATCTCTTATTTTACATATAATGGATTTAACTGGACCAATACATGATTTTCTTTTAGTTTTTTTGGGGTTGGGTCTTATAATAGGAGGTCTAGGAGTGGTATTACTTACTAATCCTATTTTTTCCGCCTTTTCATTAGGATTTGTTCTTGTTTGTATATCCTTATTTCATATTCCATCGAATTCCCATTTTGTAGCTGCTGCACAACTCCTTATTTATGTAGGAGCCATAAACGTCTTAATCATATTCGCTGTTATGTTCATGAACGACTCGGAATATTACAATGATTTCAGTCTTTGGACTGTTGGGGATGGGGTAACTTCACTGGTTTGTACAAGTATTTTTGTTTCACTAATAACTACTATCCCAGATACGGCATGGTACGGGGTTATTTGGACTACAAGATCAAACCAGATTTTGGAGCAAGATTTGATAAATAAAGGTCAACAAATCGGGATTCATTTATCAACCGATTTTTTTCTTCCTTTTGAGCTTATTTCTATAATTCTTTTAGTTTCTTTGATAGGTGCAATTGCTATGGCTCGTCAGTAAAAAATACGGAGAAAAAGAATTATTTGGTTCTGTCTTAGCCTATCCATTTTCCTTCAATTAATGGTCAGATTTTTCAGGTAGAAAATGTAAATTTTTTCTTTTAGTTCAATCTATTACCAATATGTTCCTTAGTTCTGTACTTGTTAGATTCGAGTCAACCAAATTAGTTAAGGTTGAATTGTTGTTCATATTGAAATTAAAGAAATTCAGATTGAGGGGGGTTTGGTTAATGCTGCTTGAACATGAACTTGTTTTGAGTGCCTATTTATTTTCTATTGGTATTTATGGATTGATCACAAGTCGAAATATGGTTAGAGCACTTATGTGTCTTGAGCTTATACTGAATGCAGTTAATATGAATTTCGTAACATTTTCTGATTTATTTGATAGTCGCCAATTAAAAGGGGACATTTTTTCTATTTTTGTTATAGCTATTGCAGCCGCTGAAGCAGCTATTGGGCCAGCCATTGTTTCGTCCATTTATCGTAACAAAAAATCAATTCGTATCAATCAATCGAATTTGTTGAATAAATAATGGTAATTAGATGAATGTGTTAATCATACAAATAACGAATAAAATCTTTCTCAATACAAATTAATATTATATACGACAGAAGCATATGACTCTGTTTGCTAAAGAGTAATAAATCAAAGTATCTTGGCCCTCTCTCATGACCAAATATATAAGTCAATTTTTTAGAAAACAATTTTGGTTAATTATTGATTCGTCTGGTGTCTACAATATATGATTCCATTTTTTTACTAGATCGAAAATTCATGATGTTCAAAAAGTAGATAGATCCAATGTCACATTCAGTAAAGATTTATGATACATGCATAGGGTGCACTCAATGTGTACGAGCCTGCCCCACAGATGTATTAGAAATGATACCTTGGGACGGATGTAAAGCTAAGCAAATAGCTTCTGCTCCAAGAACAGAAGACTGTGTGGGTTGTAAGAGATGTGAATCCGCTTGTCCAACAGATTTCTTGAGTGTCCGAGTTTATTTATGGCATGAGACAACTCGCAGCATGGGTCTAGCTTATTGATACGTTCCAGAAAGCTTAACTTGAATCCATTTTTTTATCTTTACCGACAAAACCCCGTGCTCGAAATCGAAATAGGCTATTTTCTCGAGTACGGGGTTTTCTGGTCAAAGTGTATCTTATCTTGTCTTTACTACGAATTATTTTCCTTGGTTAACAATAATTGTTGTTTTGCCGATATTCGCGGGTTTTTCCATTTTCTTTCTCCCCCATAGAGGAAATAAGGTCATCCGATGGTATACTATATCTATATGCCTAGTGGAACTACTTCTAACGACCTATGTATTCTGTTATCATTTCCAGTTGGACGATCCATTAATTCAATTAGAACAGGATTTTAAATGGATTAATTTTTTTGATTTTCACTGGAGACTCGGAATCGATGGAATTTCCATAGGACCTATTTTATTGACGGGATTCATCACAACTTTAGCTACTTTAGCGGCCCGGCCAGTTACTCGGGATTCACGACTGTTCCATTTCTTGATGTTAGCAATGTACAGCGGTCAAATAGGACCTTTTTCTTCTCGAGATCTTTTACTTTTTTTTATCATGTGGGAGTTAGAATTAATTCCTGTTTACCTACTTTTATCCATGTGGGGAGGGAAGAAGCGTTTGTACTCAGCTACAAAGTTTATTTTGTACACTGCAGGGGGTTCTATTTTTCTCTTAATGGGAGTTCTCGGTATGGGTTTATATGCTTCTAACGAACCAACATTGAATTTTGAAACATTAGCGAATCAATCATATCCTGTGGCATTAGAAATAATATTCTATTTTGGTTTTCTTATTGCTTATGCTGTCAAATCACCGATTATACCTCTACATACATGGTTACCAGATACCCACGGAGAAGCACATTACAGTACATGTATGCTTCTAGCCGGAATCTTATTAAAAATGGGAGCATATGGGTTGGTTCGGATCAATATGGAATTATTACCCCATGCTCATTCCTTTTTTTCTCCCTGGTTGATTATTGTAGGCACAGTGCAAATAATCTATGCAGCTTTAACATCTCCCGGGCAACGCAATTTAAAAAAGAGAATAGCCTACTCTTCTGTATCTCATATGGGTTTTACAATTATAGGAATAGCCTCCGTAACCGATCTGGGACTCAATGGGGCCATTTTGCAAATAATTTCTCATGGATTTATTGGTGCGGCGCTTTTTTTCTTGGCAGGAACGAGTTATGATAGAATACGTCTCGTTTATCTCGACGAAATGGGAGGAATAGCTATCCCAATGCCAAAAATATTTGCAATGTTCAGTAGTTTCTCGATGGCTTCTCTTGCATTGCCGGGAATGAGTGGTTTTGTTGCCGAATTGGTAATCTTTTTTGGCATAATTACCAGCCCAAAATATCTTTTAATGCCAAAAATACTAATTACTCTTGTAATGGCAATTGGAATGATATTAACTCCTATTTATTCATTATCTATGTCACGCCAGATGTTTTATGGATACAAGCAATTTAATGCCAAAAATTTTTATTTTTTTGATTCTGGACCACGAGAGCTTTTTGTTTCAATCTGTATCTTTCTGCCAGTAATAGGCATTGGTATTTATCCAGATTTCGTTCTCTCACTATCTGTTGACAAGGTAGAAGCTATTTTATCTAATTACTTTTCTCGATAGTTTGCATGAATAAGGCATAAAAAAAAAGCTGCGATAATAAAATTAGGTGGACAATAAAAGAAAAAGAAGTGAATTGTAATCAGATACGTTTGAAGTTTTAGAGAACCGGTTCAATCAAGTAGTAATTGAACCGGTTCTCTAAAACTAACACAAACTTTCATTACATATGCGATTTCTATGTATTAGGTCACGTCTTCGATTAAGATGCTAATGTGAATGAACCATAACTATGTAGGCCTATTCCTAATAGATTGACCCCAAAATAGCATACCCAAATTATAAGAAATCCCATAGAAGCTACAATTGCGGAATTTGTGCCTTTTAAATTTTGGTTGGTTCTAATATGTAAATAAATAGCAAATATAGTCCAAGTAATAAATGCCCAAGTTTCCTTGGGGTCCCAATTCCAATATGACCCCCACGCCTCATTAGCCCACACTGCGCCTGAAAGAATACCAACCGTTAAAAAGATAAACCCTAGACTAATGACACGATAACTCCAACGATCCAATTGCTGAATCAATTGATACCTGTGATAATTTCTAAATGAAAGTAAAGAATTGTTTAGTAAAGCATAGCTTCTTTCATTTACATATTGAATCTCATCAAAATCAAAGGAAAATGGCCCAATTAATGAATGCTTGTTTTTACCAAAGACCCATAGGCTTTTTCGAAATGTAATGACTAGAAGAGATACTGATAATAATGATCCACATAAAAGAGCTGCATAACTTAATATCATCATACTTACGTGCATCATTAACCACTGAGATTGGAGGGCAGGTACTAATATTGTGGATTGATGCATTTCAGTCAAAAGACCTGAAGTAGCAAATCCTTGGGTAAAAATAGTACTTGGTGCGGTTATTGCGCTTAAATCGTTTTTATTATTCCATATTTTAGGAACCATATGAATAATGGAAAAGCCCCATGAAAGGAATAGTAATGATTCATATAAATCACTTAAGGGGAAATGTTCCGAATAAATCCAACGAGTAACTAATAATCCTGTTATACAGAAAAAGGTAGCTATCATGCCCTTTTCTGACGAATCATGTAGTCCTATGGTTTCGTGGACTAATAAGGTCATCAAATAAATCGTAATTACAATTGAAACAATTGAAAAAGAGATGTGAGTTAATATATGTTCTAAAGTCGAAAATATCATAAAAAATCCTAAAAAAAAAAAGGGAGTCCTTTAACACTGGAACGGAAATGATTAATCCATTTCATTTTCATTATAAGATTTATTGTATCTCTTTTAGAAGATGCCGCCACTCGGACTCGAACCGAGATGCTCTAGCACTGCTTCCTAAGAGCAGCGTGTCTACCGATTTCACCATAGCGGCTTGCTCGAAAGCATAATAGCCCATACGCACTCAAACGTCGAGATTGTAAGGAGTCAATTCAATGTAATATTTTTTAGGAAAAATGCAAATCAAATAAAGGCCTATTCCTATTTCTATTTGAACGTTCAATAATCTCTTATAGGATGGTTTTCATTTTAACGATGGACTTTTCGAAAGGTTTCAGCTCTCCCAAAACGAACAGCTTAGTAGGAACTAGAGAGTTCTGCTCTCAATTCAGGTATAGAAGTAAAAAAACCTTTCTTTTTTTATTCTTTTTTTATGATTTCATGGGTCCGAACAAAACGAAAAAATCTATTGTATCCATAGTCATTAATAAGAAAACCCTCAAAAGAAAAGTGAAACTTTCTATCAAGTACTATGTTTTTTTCGTTTGACCAAAAAAACATAGTACCCTTTTTTTATTTAGGAAATGAAAGGCTTCCTATCCTAAATACGACAACCGATAGTGCGGCCTCATATTTATCAGTAAAAAATATGAGTTAATGGGAGTCGTTCATCTTATCAATTTTATTAGCAAATTCTTCGAGGCATATTGATTTAGATTATTCCAAGACTTGTTTATTTTTTTGTTGCACAAAAAAACTTTTTGAATTCCCGGTAGAAAGAGATTTTGCTAAGGAAAAAGCTTTTAGCGCAGCCAAATATCCTTTTCTTTTCCAAATGTTTTTACGAATACGCTTTTTTGATATAGAAGTACGTTTCTTTGGAACGGCCATTTTAAAATAAAGAGGTTACTCATTGTTTTAGTTGGATGTGAAAGACATGTATTGTTCAAAATGCGTCATTTTTTTCTTTAGCTCTATATTTATTCCCTAGATCATACTTTCTTGATAATATACAATATGGATACGTGTGAGTCCCATAGAGGATTTCTGGAGAAAAGTTGTATATCTTAATTTTTTCTTTATTTTCGGAATACTTTATTCCTTTTTTTTACGTACATTATAAAAAAAAAAAGAAGCCTTTTGATATACTAATCTTCGTTCGAATCTATATCTGTGTCACCGTCATAAAAAAAAAGGGCTACGGCTCATCGTATTCTCTTTTTTTTAATAAAAAAGAGAAAAATGGAAAACGCTTACCTTAATTGAAGAGAAGAATACTGTAACCTTTTTTCTATCAATTCATCAATAGAGTACAGTACCCTTAGTTAAATGAAAATTTCAAAAAAGGAAAACCGGAATGAGACTGATATTGAATCAGTTAATATAATAAACACTTGAGAAAAAGCCATTTAACTAAGTCCTTTTTTCAATTCTACGCAAAGTGGGTATCAAAGTGCCGGATATCGTAGAGTTTTCTAGAAGTATCCGTTGTTTTGGTGGAATAGAAGCTACTCGAGAATAATTAGTAAAGTCTTCCAAATATACTAACTAGAATCACAAGATCTTTTTTGGGGGTCAAGTTTTTGCTAGATCCTATGCTCAATAAAGTTATTGATGGATCTTACATACCAGAATAAAGTACTTTTTTTACTATAATTAAATTACTTAATTGTTTTTCCTTGATCAATGAATATAATAATAAAGAAATGAAAATTTCATATTATGATTCTGTATCTTCCTAAATATCCTAGTTAATCACTAAGTGGTACCTTTTCAAAAAAACTTGATCTTTTGACCGCTTGTAACTTCTTATTTTTTTTTGGAGGGGAAAGAATTAGAAAGATTTAAGAATCCAAAATTCTATTTTAGTTCTTTCTTTTCTTTATTTTATTGCTCTTTCCGAAAGATATCAGAGCTGGTGAATTGAAAAAAAAAAAGTTTGATTTTCTTATGGAACATACATATCAATATGCATGGATCATACCTTTCGTTCCACTTCCAGTTCCTATAGCAATAGGGGTGGGGCTTCTCCTTGTTCCAACGCCAACAAAAAACCTCCGCCGTCTCTGGGCTTTTCTTAGTGTTTTATTACTAAGTATAGTTATGCTTTTTTCAATCGATCTGTCTATTCAACAAATGAATGGTAGCTCCATCTATCAATATTTATGGTCTTGGACCATAAATAATGATTTTTCTTTAGAGTTTGGCGACTTGATCGATCCACTTACTTCTATTATGTTAATATTAATCACTACTGTTGGAATTATGGTTCTTATTTATAGTGATAATTATATGTCTCATGATGAAGGATATTTGAGATTTTTTGCTTATATGAGTTTTTCCAATACTTCCATGTTGGGATTAGTTACTAGTTCAAATTTAATACAAATTTATTTTTTTTGGGAGTTAGTTGGAATGTGCTCGTATCTATTAATAGGTTTTTGGTTCACACGACCAATTGCAGCAAATGCTTGTCAAAAA
>JAJJMC010025280.1:0-11636 GCA_023531435.1 Papaver californicum | reverse complement strand
AAGTTAACACACGAATCTATTTAGTAATTACAAGAATTTACATGCGGCTTAAAATCAAAATCCAACCTAACAATAACAATAACAAACACAAAATCAAAACTTACCTAGATTCAGAAATGCAAAATCAATTGATGCAAACAAATAATCATGTCTTCTACGATATAAAAACACATACAAATTAAACGAGATCAAACTAACAAAAACTGAACAAAGAATGACGAATATCTTACCTGAATTAGCTTGAGTTGACTGAAAATCAAGCTTGAAAAGGAATATTCAATCAATTGACTGAATCATAAAGAATCCAGATGTTCTTTTTCACCGATCAGAATAAATTCAACCAAACCAAAACATGATCAAAACTAAAGAAAATATAATTAAGAATAACGAGAATCTTACCTAATTACTTCAAATCAACTGAAACCTAATGAATATTAAACTAAATCAATTGAAACTACTACCATCACAAAAATGGAAAATCAAAATCAAATCAAATCGAAATCAAAAAACGAAGAACAACAAAAATCACAAAGTACCTAGATTCAAAAGGGGAAACAGAATCATAAATTCAGATCCTGTTTGTTCTTCCTCTTTCAGATCTATGTGAAACTAATCAATTTATTCAAGATTGATTGAAGAGTAATAAATTGATTACATCGAACTAAAAAATAGACTGAATGAAGAAGAATAAGAAAAAAAACCAACAAAAAATCGTCGGAGCTCTGGAATGGAAGAGAAAAGTCTTCAAATGATTTCACTTTTTTGTTTCTGTTTTTAAGAAACAAAATATATAATGGAGGGTAATTTTGGTATTAAGTTTTTTTTAATGATGACGACGTCATTCGTTGTTTTTTAAAAAAAAAACTAGCCCCAAATTTGAAAGTTTTGGGCTTAGCGCAATTTCAGTGGGAATTGGTCTATAAGTATATTTATCAAACCACGTGGATAGGCAAACTCGATTTTCGGCACCGGGGAATTGGCTAAAAGACTCAAACTAAATTTATCGACGCAAGATGAGCCTATCGTCCCAGGTTGACACGAGTCTCAGCGCAAGTGGCTCAACTTGCCTCGACAACGGTCGAATCTCAACGGCTATAATCTAACGGCTCTCATTTGTCTCCCTATGAATTATATCAATTTCAACTCCAAAATCACACCTTTTCACTAAAAAATTCTTTTACTTTCACTTAAATCTTAATCTTTCCATCTCAAACTCTTGATCTCAACTTCTGCTAAAAAAATATCAGAAAAATTAATGGTCAGCTCATCACGAACACAAAATACTGAATCAGGAAAGGGTTCAACAAAGCCTTGTGGTCCAAGGTTTAATCTCCTAGAAGATAAAGCTATCTGCAGAGGATATGTATCATGTACACTTGATGTTGTCAATTGTGTTAGTCAACAGCATACAACGCTTTGGAAGAAATTTTTTTCAAAATTTGACGAGGAAACTGGGAATCCAAATAAACGTGCCTTCTCCGGGTTGTCAGGTCGTTTTCATATAATCAGCAAAGACATTAGTGTTTGGGTAGCTATGATGATGCAAGTGAATCGCCAAAAAGAATTCGGTGATACTGAAGCTGATATAGTAGTTGCATTTCAAATTGTTTAATTGATTTTTAAAACTTTTTATATCATAAATAACTAACTTTTAAATGTTGAAACTTCAGATGTGAAAAACTCGAGAGGCATGGAAACTCAAAGATGGTTCGGGTTCAAACACAAAGAATGTTTCCACATCCTCAAAGTCCTGAACCGATTTAACCCCAAACTGTTGAATGGATATCAAGTACCAAAGCAATCCCCTTATGATACTCCAAACGTTTCTCAAGGGTCTCCGTCTAATTATTCTTCACTAGAAACAACCTCAACCCCACAATAGGTAATAATAATCTTAATTTTATAGAAATACATAAAGATATGATGGATCAGACAACAAAAAAAATGCTAAAAAAATCAGAAAGCGGCTTAAGAAGCAACTGAATCTTCAACTTCAGACGTCAACTTTCAAGAATTTTTTGAAAAAACAAGAAAAGACTGATATTGGTAAAATGGTAGAACGTAAGAAAATGGCTTCAGAAATTAGAAGAGGTCGAAAGACACTTGAACATAATCTTTTTAATGCTCACATGAGAGGAATCTTTGGACGGACACGTCAAAGATGAATCAGACACAACTGCGAATATGGCAAGAAGAAATAAATAAAATTAAAGCACAGAAGACACAACAACGTCCAGACTCAGTTGATGTTGATTCTGATGAGGAGGAGAATGAGGATATCAATAATGCCATTGTTCCACTGGATTAGTTTTATTTATATTTTTGATGTAATCCTTTGTTGTGCACTTAATTTAAGCCTTAGTTTCAATTTCAATGTTTCAATTTCGATGTAATCCTTTAGTTTCGATTTCAATTACAGTGTTGTTTTTTCACCAATTTGATCCTTAATTTCAATTTCAATGTTCGATCCTTAAATATACAACTCAAATTAAAATAAAATAATTGAAATAATAACTAAAATTTTTAAAAAATAAACTAAATTCTGTGAGGGTTTCTTCTTCCAAAATCAGTCCACAAGTGTGCAGTGAGATCCTCCCTTAGCCTAACATATAATCCTCTGTGTTCAATTCTCGCTTCTATCATTCTATACTCTCTTGCTAGCACACCGTTTTGAGGTTGAACATCTTTCCTCAAATCTTGATGTGGATAACTTATCCAACTGGGATCCCGTCGGGTCTCCTCGATTACCATATTATGCAAAATGATGCAGGTTAGCATAACCCTATTCATTTCTATTGGTTTGAACGAACGATATGGTCCACAAATTATATGGAACTTCCTCTTCAAAACTCCAAATGCTCGTTCGACATCCTTCCTAACCTCCATATGCTTCCCATTAAAATGTTGTTTTGCATGCTCGCCTTGGTCAACCACCGCGTAATCTTGAACTAAAGTTGACAATTATGGATAAATTTCATCCACCAGAAAATACCCACTATGATAGTTATTGTCGTTGACGGTGAAATTTGAAGTGGAGCAGTTCCATACTTCAGCTCTTCAAACAGGGTGATTTATACAAAACATTGATGTCGTTATTTGAACCCTGATAGTCCAAAAAAAACATGCCATATCCAGCAATCATAAGAGTTTGTTGCTTCCAAAATAATATTTGGTTTGGTGAAGTGGCCCTTATACTGACCCTGCCATGCATAAGGACATCCATGCCACACCCAATGCATGCAATCAAGGCTACCTAGCATTCCTGGAAATCCTCTTTTTGGTGTTTTCAGCTAGTTGTCGGTCGACATCATCCTGTGTTGGTTGTCGTAAAAAACGTAGACCAAAATGGTTGACTACAGTTTTACAGATTTTTGTATGTTGTTGTTTTTTCCAAAAGACAATACTCATCACAGGCATCCGCCAGCACACCGTAACCTAAAATCCTTAGGGATGCAGTGACCTTTTGTTCAGAACTATGTCCTCGTATGTTTAGTACGTCAAATTGATAGTTGAATTTAGGGTTTACCCGACAAAGCTCTTCAATAACCCGCATGACCAAGTGTTGTGGCATGGGGAAGCGACGTTGAAAATCTTCATCAGAGTACACACTTCTATTAATAAAATAATCACGCATCATTGTTGATGTCCTTCCTCTCGATATCTCCACGTCCATCTTCTTGTCATTATGGCTATTGGTTCTGGATCTCACAGTATTTGGCCTGAGTATAATTGTATCATATAGTTGGTCATCCTTCTCTCATCGTCTGAATTTTCATCCATTTGATCAATCTGTAGTATAATTCCTTGAGCTTGTTGGAGCCAGAGTTCCCCTATCATTTGTGCTTCTTCATTTTCCACTTCAGGATCCATAAGTTGAGATCAAGAGTTAGAGATTGAATTGAAAACAGAAGAATTTTTCAGTGAGAAGTTGTGATTTTGGAGTTGAAACCGGTTGAGTTTTTATAGAGAGAGAAATGAAAACCGTTGGATAAAAGCCGTTGAGATTCGACCGTTGTCGAATAGCCGCTTGGCCCAAGCTCGTATCAAGTTGAGAATGTAAACTTTCTGGAGTTTGATTTGAAAATGTAAAATTCCAGCTCGAGATCATCTTTTTATCCGGAAATGTGCTAATAATGTCATCCCTACTGGGGAGCTTCCTAACCATAGAACTCATATTGATTCACCTCTTTGTCCCCCTATGTTTGATTGAAGAGGAAACTTTGATGCATAGTCTGGTAACCTGTCTTGTTGTGTGCAAAATTTGGTTGGCTTGTGCTCATCATATTAGAACTGCCCCTTTCCAGAGCTTCTCCGTGTTGGATTGGTTAAGCTATTGGTTAGCCACATGAGCCTTTGGCCCTGGCCCCTAACACTATTCGTTACGGTGACTCCCGGAGTTAGGGGTTACATACCGCCTCAACTCTGAGGTAAGCATTGAGAGGGAAAGACAGTTGAAGAGCTTGATTGAAGATAAGAAGACAGCAAAAAAAGAGAATTGATTTGAGTAGAACCAAAGTCATTTACAATGGATGTTAAATGTTACTATACAACAATTGGGAGATGATTAGCCTTCAAGTAGTCCAATACAGCTTTGGAAGCCAGCTTTTTTGCCATCTTCTTATTTGCTCCTGTGCAGGTATGGCAGTATGACACTCTGTCTCCTTTGACTTGTATTGTAAGAGAAGCAAAGTCCTTGTCAAATGAAACACTTCGTTCACAGACAAAATTATTTCTTTGGCACAATTCCAGTAGCTCCCTCACTGGATGCAGCTTCACTGTGTCTGGCGTAACCAGAGGTTCCAGTAGGTGTTTTATGCTTGCCCATACAACATCCTTGTCATAATGGGAATCGACCAGAATCGCCCCTGCCAAGGATTCGATAATATCTCCAAGCACCTGTTTTGTTAAAAAGCAGATGTAAAAAAATAAAAGAAAAATGACGAAATAACATGATCTAAATATGAAGACATAATAAACTTGCCTTAGGTAAATCACCCTCGGAACCCCATCCAAAAGTTGACTCAGATGATGATTGATCATAACTGTAGACAAACATTCCTATTTGTTTGTGAAGCTTTGAGGATGCGTGTAGAATATGCTTATGCAAGCCAGCCTTTACTGCTGCATGTGCATAACAGTCATTGTTTACTGATGCCGATCTAAGGTCAGTTAATAAACCTGGGGACATTCCAGGGAATTTGTCATACATGTATACAGTTATCAGGTAATCCAAAACAGCATCGCCAAGGAATTCCAAGCGCTGAATGACAAAAAGGGAAAAAAATGAAGAATAGAATAAAGCATTAGTAAAACGAAGCAAATATCATTTCTAATAAATTGAAGAGCAAAGATTTAGACTTGAATGGCTGGTATTCAGAAATACCTGATAGCATCTAGGAATGTCCGAGAGATGGTATGAACCATGTGTTAGCGCTTCAACCAATAAAGAAGGGTCACTGAACGAGTAATTCAGAAGAGATTCAAGATGGCTGATATTAACATGCCTCTCTGGGTGATTCAACCATGCTGTCGTCTCATTTTGGGACTGATCATGCTCAGAAAAGAACGCAACCTTCAATCCCAGCCAATCTATAAATTCCAATGCTGCGATCTCACCGCATGTGCTGAGGTATACACCAATTAGTGCTTCAATGACATCAGCAACTACTTTACTCTTTAAATGCCTTGTTCCCTTGATGTATATCTTTAATGAAGAAACAACAGTTTCATCCAACGTAATACAGCAAGTAGGCTCATCGGGAATCACCCACTCCTTGGGATTGAAACATTCGTTGCGAATAAATCCCTGAATAAATAAATAAAATAGTGTAAGTGAAAGCAGCAGTAAATAATATTTTCAAATAAGAAATCCTTTTAGTACCTGAAGTTTGCGGTCACATCCCAGCATGCAAAGGACTTCATTGGATATCATTCTTCCTTTCTTGATTGTAAGAAGTCCCTCATGTTGATTCTTATTTGATGTGAACAAGTGTCGAGTAACAGCGTACTTGAGAAAAGAGTCTCCTAGAGTCTCTAGTGATTCCAAAGAAAATTCCTCTTGACACTTCTTTGTTGTAATTGCTTCCAGAACCTATAATCGTACAACGTAATTTCCTTTAAGAAAAAAAATACCCAAAAGAAGTCTATAATCGATGATTCTTACGGTAACAAAACTAAGGCTTAAGTATTTTGGAAATACCAGAATACAAATTACCTTCATAGTCGGAACAACATACTGATTCAGGAAGTGATCCAGGTGTATTTTTTTTAGGTTAAGAGCAAGAAGTATAGACTCGATGCGGTGCATAATGGAAGGAACCAAGGAGAACGCATACAGGGTACTGATGGTAATTGGAGACATGATAATGGCACAAAGCTCAGGTGGCAATTCAACCCAAGCTTTACTGATTTCTACAAGAGAGGGGAACATAAGAACAATTAATAATGCTTAACAGGGTACAAAGGAAAGCGAGATTTACACATATAATACCAAAAACACAGAAGAACAAAAATAGTGCGTCCTGACAAAGTCCAGTGGATCTAAAATGCAAAGCATGCACAGACATAAGGAGGGAAATCATCTCATCGAGACTTTTGACTCCTCAAAGCTGATTGAACTTTCAACATTACTGTACCATTGTACAATTGCAACTTAACAAATGTAAAGAGGCATAAATAAATGAATTGCTTGGTGGTAGATAAGTATATAAAAACCTTTCTCCTTGAATTGTTTATGCCTTTGAATGCAATTATGTACAGTAAAAATTTGTCTCCCACGAAGTAGTGGTTCCTTGGCATAACACAAGTTGATACCATACCTGCATTTGGTAAAAGAAATGATCAGTGTGTAACTCACCACAAATAGGGCAATAAAGGTGGCAAACATTAACTTGAATTCGGCACAGGAACTTATACACACTCACTGAGTTTTGAAATACTTCTTGTATGTGAGAGTTTCAACTTGCTGCTTATCCATAACCGAGTTTCCATCCATGCCATCCAAGATTCGTGTAATGCCATATATTTTGCCATTATGGGGAGTAAATACTAATGAATTCTCTAGAATGGATCTGCTAACAACGCCATCCTTTGAATGCAAACAACAAACACAACCATTAGCAGAGCAACTGTGCAGTTTGCTGATATCACCCTGAGCATTTCCACTCCACGAAACGAGTGGGGATCGGAATAATGTAGATCTAACACAATCCCAATCAATTAATGGAGATTCTTTCAGACCACAATCAACTGATGGTAGAAGTAAATAGTGAATCACTGGGTTGGTACACTCCATTTTGTCAAGTATATCTTTCAAATTTTTCAAATCGTGATCCAAAAGAATCCTAAGTAAAGTGAGCTGGAACTTTTTAGCCATAAGAATCTGGTGGCAAATAACAAAAACAAGCAAAGAGAAACGTTACCCTGCTTCTATCATACTCCAATACTAGTAAAATTATGAGCAATGAAATTATGAAGAGGAAAGGTATCTGAGATAAAGTTACCTCACTTAGGGTGAGATAAATAGTACCAGAGTACTCTATTTTCACGTCGACGGTACCCCTACTAACAGCTAGTTGAAAATCTAAATCGGCAAAATCAGATTTAGGATCGCACTTCATAAGGAGGATAATTTCTCTCAAGGGAACATCATATTCAAAATTTTGCTTTAAGCCAAGTGAATAAAAATGATATAACTCCTTAGAAGAGGATCCACAATGACTATTGACCAGTTGTGCTGGAAAATAATTAACTATGTTATCCTCATAAGGTACATTCCCTGCAAAGCAAGTAAAAAGAATGTCTTTCAATGGTTAAAATTCTTGACAGGCCAGCAAAAGATAATCTCCGGCGATTATAAAAGAAAACTCACCAAATTCTTGAGCTTCAGCTTCCTCCACAACTGACTCTGGTAAAAGGTTATCAGTAAGAGCCCCTATATTATGAAGCTTCTTGCATGCTTCAAGGCACACGATTTTCTTTACCATATTTTTTTGACCTTGAACAGAAACGGTTTGTATTGGGCAACTCATTGGAAGATGTAGTGTGTAATAAACTTCCTGGTCGATAAAGAACCTGGGAGCCGGCCTAAAATACCTATAGTAAGATGAACGAAGTCAAGCTGTCAAAGCTGAAAACAATATCCTTGATGATACCGCAAACTAATCTATGACTGCAACATAACCTCAAAAAACATTAAGTTTTGAGAACCAACCCATCTGAAGGTAGATGAGAGCAATAATAGTATATCAATGCAATACTAGAGTTCAGAGTAACAACTGCTCCAGTTTTTTCAACACGGTAAAAATCGTAATCGTCCATTTCATGTTCGTAAGGTGCACATGGCAAGGAAGCATAGCGTAGAGACTCCTCTCTCATAATTTCTCCACTTGCTAGATGGTTTTTTACTTTAGAAAGTGTTGAAGCATCTCCACTGCAACAAAGAAATAAACGCAGAAAGAAGACTGAGTTACAAAGATCAGGTAACCAAAGGCAAAGTTCTCCTATTGGTAGGTTTTTATGGAGAGAGACAGAGAGAGGAAAACCTCTTCAGAATTAACAGATAGTCCGACCCATGCTTTCTTGCACGCCCACGTGACTGTATGAAGCTGCAGATGGTCGCTGATGGGTCAAATCTTATGACCAAGTTGCAACTCTGAACATCTAGACCCTCCTCAAGTATCTGGGTGGCAACAATGATGTTCACCTGTATATGCATATGTCGGCAAATATTATATAGCTCTACTTATAATAGAAAAAACGACGAAGAATAACAAAAAAACCTACTATGCCTTTATGAAAATCATCAATGATTTCATTCTGTTTTTTCCTACTCTGTATTTGCAACCCTGACTGATTCCCAGCCATGTAAGTTGTTTTCCAGCAACTCAGTTCTGTCACTTCATTCAGTAGAGACTGAAGAACCATGGATGTTATAACCCTCTCTACGAATATTATGCACCTTAATGCTTTAATGTGTCTGATGGAAGAAAAAAACAAGATAAAATAGTTATATCCGTAGTTAATCTAATAGACTAAAACCAACACTATAAGTCTACAAGCAACGGGAGTGCCTGCAGCTCCTACATGTATATTTTCAGAAACGATAAGGGAACTCTAAAAACATTTGGAACAACCAGCTACTTCATTATGGAAAAGCCATGGCCTACATTTGTAGACTTTTTGCAGTCCTAAGCACAACAATAAGAGTAACAAATATATATTTTGTAGATCATGGAAATTCAATTTTAATTCTCAAACCTGTAAGCCGTAAGCGATTCAATAAGACATTTAACTTTAGCAGACAACAGGCCAGCATCCATATCTTCAGTCAGACTGTCACCAATATGCCTATCTGGAAGAGATCATAAAATTATAGGAAAATAGGAATTAGCAACATACGAAGAAGTAGCACCAGTATTCTATAAAAACATACAAATGAAACAAATATCAGATATTATAATACTTAAAAATCAGCAAGAGCAAAAATACAACGAACGAGAAAGAAAAAAGCCCAAATATTATGATAAACGTGTATTCAAGATAAAGATGTACCAGATGGCACGTGGGGTGAAAAGGCCTGAAAGACATCTCGACTGAAAGTTCTCATGACTCTCTCAACGTTCCCATTCGTATTATACCCCCAGAAAAAATGATTAGTTTCTACACAAGACAGTGCATCAGCAGCCTGCAAGATCACAAGAACATTCTCTTAGCAATCCCAATCAAAATCAACAAATTGGGTTAGTTAGATTACTCGTTTATGTATATACCTTGTGAGCCAGCCAAACACCGAGATCTGTTAAACAGTACTTAAAAGTTCCATATAATTTTGAAACCTTCTTCAATGCAGATACTTCTGCTTTCTCATCAAGTTGTAATTCTTTCAAAGATTCTGCAATCTGCAAACAGAAATAGAAATTAGACAACAGCATTCACAGGCCCAGCTAAGAGAAACAAGTATAACTTTTATAAACGAGAAATATACCTTGAACTTAGATTGCTCCAAGCTACGGGCAAGTTTGGAAGACAGAGCATATGGCATATCCACATGTTCATAAAACCTCAATTTTGTTGTAGCAAACGGTACACACGCAGCCAAGTCGGATTCATGAGAAACAGTGTAAACCTTCAGCCAAAATTAGCAATGATTGTTTGAGTACATCTACAAGTATCACAGATATTGTATTGTGTATACAACATAAACAAGACCTACAAATGACCAGTAATACCTCACTAGGCTAATACGCGTTTAAAAGCATAATGACTCAGAAATCCTTTTACTAATAAAGGGTAATAAAGTTACTAAGAATTTCTAGCAGAAGAAGATAACGAACATACCTTTGAGTTCATAAGACGCTCGAGTTCAAGAATTTGTTTCCCATAATTAATCGAGCTTGATCCTGAAAGCAACATCATTCATACCTCCACATTATAAGTACAGTAATCGTCACAATAAAGCAAAGATGCCGGATAATGCACAGCTACTCTTGTTTTTCATTTAACACTGCATAAGTTCTTTTCTCGAAATCTAAAAATTCTTTTTAGTAATTCGAACGAATTCAGAAAAAAGAATGTGAGAAGAGTAACATGAAACAAGCAAATTGAAACCCATAATATGGATGGCAAAAAAAAGACCAGAAACCACAGTTCAAAACAGCTACAATAATATTGGGATACCTTTGGAAGCAATAAGGGACGCAGTCATTCCAAAAATTCTAGGAACCAAATTGGACTTTGTCCGCAAAAGTGGGTGGTAAAATTCCTGAATTCATTAAATGAAAATATCACCAAACTTGTTCAAAATTTGAGAACCCTCAAGGCAGTAACAAAACATAACCTCTATCTCATTGATGAGATTCCATTAAAACCACAATGGCGAGCCTAGAATACTACTACTTACAGTCATGATGCACGCATAGGCGTGTTTCCCTCTTGCGTGATGACATTCATCAAATATCAATAGCTTAATCATATCAAGCTTCAGAAAGCTATGTCGCAGCGCATCAAGTAAAATCTGGGGTGTCATCACAAGCAACTGCAACCAAAAAAACAAATCCCAATTGGATTTCACTCTAGGAGAGGAAATGTGAAATTATGAAAATCATGATAAATCGTCACCTCGTGTCTATGAATTTCTTGCTCCCAAGTAGCAGCATCCCAGAAATCGACCCCCAAGTCTCCCCAGAGTTTACCCACTTTCAAGTCAGTGTGCCGTTCCACTGCCCTCGCTTGCTGCACATTTGAGTAATTGATACATACACATCAAATGCAACACAACAGAAACAAAAAAAACTAGATACATTGCAAGGATAGAGGTGTGTACTTGTGTGACCAAGACAACTGTAGGGACTAAGAACACAGATATGTAGTGATGATCATGAGAGGATAAGCGTTTTCCGAGAAGATAAGCGTAATTGCGAAGCAACATAATCGCAATCAAAGTTTTCCCTGAACCAGTTTCTAAGAATACAATCGTGTTTTCTCGCATTGCCTTCTCTAATGCTTCTAGTTGATAACTGCATCATGATCACCAAAATCATAAATTACTTTTCACTAAAAAAATATTGAAAATATATATTAAAAAAAAAAAAAAAAAAAAAACAATCCAATCCAACCTGATTAAATAGAAGGAACTT